>JAOVVA010000037.1:2693689-2717228 GCA_028565275.1 Leiocassis micropogon | reverse complement strand
AAAACCTTAAAGTTGTGTTGAAGAATGTATATATATATATATATATATATATATATATATATATATTTCTTTTCAAATCACACCTATTTACGTTTACAATAAAGAACAACATTATCACACATTACAGTCCATTACAGAATTTTTTTTAGGGTCATCTTATACATATTCGCTAAAGGAGTAATTAAAAGCTCCTGATGTTAACACAGCCTATAATGGCTTTAGAGAGAGAGAGAGAGAGAGTGCTAACAGGTCTACCACACAGGTTTAGGCCCTGAGGGAAGTCTGACTTATAACACACTGGGTTGAACTTGAGCAGGAAGTGGTGAGGTTAGGTTGTGCTCAGAGATTTGTGGCAGGATGAAATAATTAGGGGTTTCCTTACCTTCATATTGTTCATATTTTCAATTATGTATTTTAAACAGCCCCAAGAGGTGCACCAGGTGTTCGGTTCAGCTCTCGGCATGGACGATGATGTCATCAGGTGTGTGCATGGGTGTAGGGTGAGGATTTGTGATGTAACAAGGGCTATGTGGTGCTTAAATGGAAGCAATTTATTTTGTTAGGGATCATATTCTAGTGGCAAGTGTACATGCCAGTACAGTTCCGTTACCAGGTGCAAAGTGGACAGGAAGTGTGCCATGCTCTGGTGAACAATGGCCTCATTCAGCTAATGCTTAGAAATATAGTGGTGAGGAAAGAAACCCTTCAGGATGTGTGTGCTGTTGGAGGAAATAAAAAAAACTAATTATTTTCAAAACCCCAAATACATCACAACTCAATTATCTTATATCACAGCAATGGCAGATTGGATAGGGGCGTCAGCCAAATGGCTAAATGTTAAATCATGAAAGGATAAGTAGGTGAACAGCATTAAAGGTGCTATAGCAGCAGTTTGAAAAGGTGCAGTTGGCTGGAGTCACATCTCAGATGTCTTGGAGAAAGCATATGACAGTCTTTGCCAACCAGCCACCTGTCGGTGGAAATTGGATATGAGAAACTACGGAGAAACAGATCATACTTTTTTTTCCCATTTTTAGCTATGAATGTTTTCCAATATTAGGTACGAATGCTGCTCATTCAAAAGCCTCTTAAAAAAATCTGTCCTGGAGAATTTCCATTGAGGTCAACCTTTAAGCTATGTAAATGTTAAACAAGTGCCTCCTAATGTAAAACTGGCAAAAATGGCTTTCATTGGTTAGCTTAGTCTAGCATCATCTAGTCTAGACACCTCCTTGCTGGGGGTTCAAATCTTACCTACGTCTCCTTGTGCTTGATGGGTTTCCTCTGGGTACTCCAGTTTCCTCATACAGTCCAAAGACATGCATGGTAGACTGGTGTTTCCAAATTGCCTAGTGTGCAAGTGTGTGTGTTTGTGAGTTGCAGGAGTTTGGGGTCCTCAGCAACATAACTTTCTAGAAGTCAGAGATCACTGAGACCAAGTAGTCAAATTGGAGAGGCTACAGGAAAACTTCCATCATTGGTCATTTGTTCTTCCAGTAAAATGGTCACTTTGTATGACAGCATGTGAGTCTTGGCTGTAGTGGTTAAAAAAAGGTACCAGAATTGTTAGAAGCGGCTTATAGACTAAACTAAGAGACACCTGCAAAGAGTAACAAAGAAAAAGAGATGTTCACACAGGAGAGCAGGTTGAAAGATGGTGACAACTGAAAGTTGATTCAAGTGTGAAATCTGATGTTTACAAAAATGGTGCATAAATATTACAGGATCAGTAAATGTACAGAGGTTATACTAGTACTGAAAAGGAGCAATGTTGAATCCGGTTTTGTGGAAATGCCATAAGTCATGCACATTTCGAAAACAAAATTCTAACTTTTATATTTCTCATGCCTCTTGTTTATTTCACTCTGTATGATTCAAAATGCAAGCAGCAAAGTGCAGGCAAGCCCACAAACCCACAGCACACCGTCACACAGACACAGCTATCTATAGCAGCGTGATGAAGCACATAATTGGGGATAGTGTACACAAAACTTCACAAAGGTAATCCCACTCAGGGTAATTCAGTAGTCTAGACGCTCTAAGCCAGGCCAACTTGTCTGTCTGCTCGCAAAGAGTGTCAAGCCTTTTATAATGGAGTGTGTATCTCCGACACAGTGATGATGAGCTCATTTTGGCACCTTTTACTCCAGTGTTTCACCCAAAACATTGATCATGGAGGGCTACAGTAGCGCTGATTCTGCTGCACGGCACTGAACCTCTGATTGGGGTAAACCGTGGTTAAGCTTTTCTGCTGTGATCAAGAATTGCTGTGTATGTGAGTATGTGTGTGTAGGACAGAAGGAAAGAGAGAACTAAAAAAAAAAATTGATAAATTGATAAAGCCAATAAGACAAACAAAGATAAGCAAACAGTTGAATCAATGTTTATGTGTGTGTATATGTGTGCACGCACATGCACCTGTGTGCACTTAGGATTGTCCATGTCTAATGACATCATCTGTTTTAATTATTAAAAACATTTTGGAATAACTTGTGTTAGTAATCATGCCATCTTACATACAAATCAGCACGAAGTATAAGAAAGAAAGAAAGAAAGAAAGAAAATGGATAAAAGAAAAGTAAGATGCAGGGGAAAGCAGAAAGGGAAGGAAAGTAAAGAAAAACAAATGAAAAGAAAGTAAATACAAAAAAGTAATAAACATTACAGAAGATGTAGAGATGAAAGAAACAAAGGAAGAAAAAAGATGGATGGAAAGTAAGGTGCAGGTAAAAATAGCAAGTGATGACAAAAATGAAATGAAAGGAAATTATAAAGTAATAAATTAAATATGGAACGGAAAAAAATCGTCATGATCACAAAATATAAAAGATGCACTGATGCATAAAAGAAAAAAGAAAGAAACAATGAAAGAAATAAAGACAAAGAAAAAAAAGACCAAAATCTAAAGGTGCCTCTGTTAAGATAACAAATAAAAACAGATTTTTATTCACACAGACACACACACACACACACATATACTCATACTGTATATAAACTCACCTTGCATAATATAACAGAATATCATAACTCAGTTAATATACAGTATATATACAGTATATAAAATGTGTGTGTGTGTGTGTGTGTGTTCACGTCAAACTGGGACTTTCTTCGGCCAAAGAAACCCTAAAAGTAATTGACATTTGCAGAAGACTTCAAGCACACTATGGTGATGAGACACCCAGCCACAGTAAAACATTTGAATGGTGCAAATGTTTTAAAAAAGGTCCTACGTCCGTGAATGACAATCCTGGGTGGAGCCCACTGTATTCGTTCCTGTAAGCATTCAGCGAACTTGTGGAAGAGACACATCTGGGCATTAAAGGAGTTCCTGGGAGGCCAGCATTTCAAAAGTGAAGCAAGCAGTCTAATCATGGCTCCAGCATACTGAAAAAACTTTTTACGTTGATGGTGTCCAAGCACTAGTGAAGTGCATTAGTGTAGCAGGAGATTATATAGAGAAATAAAGACAGAACTGTGTTCTGTTATTCTAGTTAAATCCTGATTCTGTTTTTTTTTACTTTAACGCCCCTCATATTGTAATTAAAGCTATTTGTTGTATTATGAACTATACAGGAAAATAGAACTGGCCACATAACTAAGAGAAAGAAAGTCATTCTAAACAGAACTGACATAACTGTAGGTAGACTAAATATGCCTCTGGCTTTTTTTTTTTTGTACATATACTTTTCATATAATGGGAGTATGCAGACTTGTGGGGCCACTGTAATAGTTTTATACCTGCAGGTCAGACCTGTAATTATACCCTTTTTCTGCTGTATTTATTTTGATAACACTCACATTCACCTAAATGAATTCTGACAACACAACAAAACAAAACTATTTAACAAGCAGTTTCTACATGCTGATTTAATAAATTAAAAATGTAAATGGATTTTTAAAACATTTAAAAAAACAACAACAACAACAGAAAAACTTTAGTAACACATAAAAACCCCCCATGTAATTCTGTACTGTATATGGTAACGTTTTATGGAAGGAGTCTCCAGTATCAGTGTTTTTTTTGCCCCTTTAAAGTCTACACTGATATATATTTTGGCACATTGCTGTGGTTTGATTTAGCTTGTTATATCAGCTATCTCCTTGGATTTAATTAATTAAATTAAGTTAACAGGCTAGTTACTTCATCATCATCATCATCATCATCATCATCATTTAAACTGATTTATAAATTAGACACTTATATTACATAGCTTTTGTAGTTACATTTTGTAATTTAAAGCTTGTGAAATTAGCTAGCTAGTTAAATTAGCTTATTATATTAGCTATCTAGAAATTAGCTAGCTATAGTTTTCTTCTTCAATTAGCTTATTCAATTAAATAACTGGTTACATTTTCTAACTTAGCTTGTAAAATTAGTTTGCCGGTTAAATTTTGGATATTAGCTTCCTAAATTAACAAGCTTGGTACCTATTCTGAAATTTTTTGAAATTCTATGATTTAAACTGATTTATAAATTATCCTCTTATATTAGCTAGCTAGCTACATTGTGTAAAATAGTTTGGAAAATTAGTTAGCTAGTTAAAGCTTTTAGTTAGCTATCTAAATAAATTTTATAAGGTAGGTGCTAAATTAGGTACAGAAGCTAGTTATATTTTGTAAAGTAGCCTCTTAAATTTGTTAACTAGTCCCATTTTGTAAATTAGCTTCATAAATTAGCTAACTGGTTGCGTTTTCTACCTTAGCTTTAAAATTAGTTACATTTTGTAAATTAGCTTCTAAATTAACGTTAGTTACTTTTTTTGGAAGTGTTTGTAAACCTGATCATTATACTACACTGATTTGTAAATTAGCATCTCATGTTAGCTAGGCAGATACATTTTACTTGGTGTTTTTATTCTTTTGATGTGTTTAAATAGTCAGATTTGGTTTGGTGTTGTGGTAAACTCATACTATGTACGGTGGTGAATTTCTCTGCCACTGCTACCAAACAAGTCATGATCAGTTCTTTTCAACACATTACTCTGACTTGAGCAGAACTGTGGGAGTGTGAACTGCTTACTCAGACTGGGCTGTGCCACTCATTTTCACGTCTTATTATTTCTTAGAAAGTAACCATTTCACTCTGAGAGGAATCCTGACTCACTGAACTGGTTAGAAACACAGGCTGCAGCGTGCACACACACACACACACGCATGCACACACATGCATATGATATTTTTCCTGAAACCCATAATTCTGATGAACATTTTGAGGCAGAAAAGGGATTCAGGTTTGTTTGTCTTTTAAAAGCAAACAGACACATTTTTTTTAAAGTGATGACGTGGCAGATTCTGTAAACCACTAAAGAGAAAATGTAATTATTATACACTTATTAATACTCTTGCTCAAAATAAATATCCCATGTGAACAACAAGGACTCATAACATTTTAATATACTGTATATTTTTAAAGCACCTGATGCACCACAAGCCTGTTGATTTTTTTTCTTTTATTGTTTTTTTTTTCTATTTAACTGGTTATATATCGACTTGTCAAATTAGCTTGTTAGTCTTTTTTATTAAAAAAAAAGCTTGCTAAATGTAGGAAACTAATTAAAATGTGTAAGTTAGCTTTTTAAAGTGGCTACTAGTTATAGTTAACAAGTAAGCTTGTTAAAGTATGTAGTAATTTTTTTTTTACTAGTTTGCATATAAGTGTGCTAGTTAGTGGTTACTTTGAATCATTTTTCATAAATTACCAAGGATTCTTAAATTATCTATCTAGTTAGGATATAAACCATCTTCTTGCATTAAGTAGCTAGTTAAGCTTTGCTTTTAATGCTAATCTGCTAAAGTTGCTATTGTACATCGGATTTTGTCCAACTTGCTGGATAGCAAAATAGACCCACTCTAATTTTATAAAGTTTCAGTTTTAAATAAAACGCCAATTCCCAAAATGTCTCCACGCCATTACATCATCATCATCAAAGAACAGAGAAGAGCACTGAGTGAGTAACTCAGTCTTTCCACCGATGTTAGTGTAAAAAAAGATGAGTTTAGTGAAGAGACAATAGAAAGCCTCATGTTATGGTGAATACCAATTGGGTCCTCTATACTGTATAACCAAATATGTCCGAGGATTTGCAGGATACCACACACACACACACACACACACACATGCAGGATACACAGGAACACAATCATCTGTCTTTTTCTGTGGTTTGGGAGTGGCAGCTTATCAATCGATTCATCTTAAATGATGCAACTGGAATCGCCGCTGCCGGTTGCATTTCTCCGCCTACGTCCTGTTGAATGATATGTCTTTACTGTAACTCAGGACACAATGAGAAACATGATGAATTCATGATGATCAGTAAGTAGATCAAAATGAGTGAGACAGATGTTGGGTTTCATGTGGCAAACATTCTTAAACGTTATATTATACATATTATTCAGGTGGGTGTTTATATATCCTTTTATAGTTTTAATTAAGTAAACACAAAATATGACCTTATCATAAACACAGGGCAGCTATGTAGCGCTTTAATAATACTAATGATAGTAAATACTAATCTATTAATCTAATACTCATGACTCACCATGAAATGCATTTTAAAACCATTTAAGACACATTATGCATTATAAAACCATTTAACACACAGCAACAACAACAACAAACTCACTGCTGCAAACTCTTGCAAAATTATGTTTTATAGTTGATATTTTTATTGATATTAGGTAGTAAGACATTTTACTGTACTTTGGGTAAAGTGCATTTTGTATTTTTTTGTATCTCTATCGCTCTCTCTCAAATATCTATCTAACTGTATAAATAAATGAATAAATAAATTTCCAGGATATTGTATATGAGTTGCAAAAATCATGGAGCTGCTATCAATATGCAGATGTCTCTATTTTACAGTATTTATCATAATGTATTTATTTGTCGTTATTATTATTACTATTTTGTCATTATGTTTTTAGGTTTTTTTTTAATAATTGTTATAATTTATGGACTTTTTAATGTAAATATTTCTTTATTTTTTGTTACTTTGTTTTTGTATTGACTTTATTATTATTATTATTATTATTATTATTTGCCTATTAATGCTTTTGCTATTTTTTGTGTTCTTCTTACATACCTTTAGTAGATTCTTTTATTTTTTGTTTTTGTTTAGCTGTTATTTTAATTGTGTTTCTTTGCTTTGGTTTTGACATATTTAAAGTTTGTCATTATTATTATTATTATTATTATTATTATTATTATTATTATTATTATTATTATTATTTAACTCTCTTTTTGCTATTTTAACTTTTCATTATTTATACACTATTTTATTTTTGGTTTTGCTTTTATAAAGATTTTGTAGTAATAATAATAATAATAATAATAATAATAATAATAATAATAATAATACATTCTTTGATGGTCAACAGCTCCTTAAGCTCTGGTATCATACCTGTATGTGGCTTTATGTGAGTTTTTCATGATATTTCAGGGTTCTGTAATTTTCTGCTTGAAGATCAGGCGAATGCTGAGTGCTAGAGGAGAAAATTAGTCAATTTCTGAGAACACCTTTGTGTGTTTAAATGTGATTCATGGCAAATGGTTGAGGTTGAGTCACAGGTAAGACTGAGCTTCAGTGCCCAAAACATGTGAACTCATCAAACTAAGCTTACAATGTAAGTGTAGAGAAAACAGATTAGAGACCAAAGGAGATGAAATGCAAAAGGCTTGGTAATGTCATGTGTAGATATACTGTATATACAATTATATAAAATGTGGAGAAATATTGTGTGTCTGATATTTGAAAGTTTGCTAGGGACTTCATAGATGTAGCTATGTAACCTTTGACTTGTTGTTAAAGTGTCTTTTTTAAAGAAAAGAACGAGTGAATATTGAGCTTTTCAATGTTCATAAGGCTAAATGACAACTAAAAATCATGACATTAAAATGATTACGGTATTAAAATTTCCTTCTTTAACTTTAATAACAGTTGGATATATTTCAGGTGACCTTCTGGTGAATTTTGATTGTTGAAGTAATTGGTATGGCATCTATACCGCTGAGTGCTTATAAGGCTACATGACTAATGCATGACTGACATATGCTCTAACACTAATTATACAACAGTTAGTTCTGAGGGTAGGAAATGCATTCCACGAGTGGTGATAATGGACGGTAACAGCACTGGGACGGTTAACTATACAGTATGTATAATTCCGCGTCCCAGGTTTTCTACAATCGTTAATGACACTAATTGTGAGTCGCAGCGTGGGTGAGAGTAGGTCTGTACGGTCCGCAGTACTGAGGAAGAGCAGCTGCCTGCCAAAACCCACATTCAAACCCAGTCACAGAAGCACTTTCAGCAAGAAAGCATAACTTTATGTCATATTAAACAACACTCCCTCTCCTTATTAATTCCTTTTAAGTCGCCTCTGAATCGTCTGCATTCTTTTATTTACGGCTACAAGGCTAACTAGCTTCTAACACAAGGTTGAATTCCAAATCTCACTTTAACCTCTGATCAAGGGCACTACTTGGTGTGTGTGACAATGTATTGTAGACATTGGTGCAGTAGGTTTCAATTTAACGCTATTTGGGATTTAACTCTGAAACCCCGGAAGGTAACTGAGAAGATATTCCATAAGAGGAATAAGTGGCAATATGTAGAGAAATGTATGGACCACCTCCATTGGTTATTCTCCTCACCGTTTGGCTACATGGTACGGATGACATGTTCCACATGACTATAAGAAATGACTTTAAGAAAGAATTTGTATGTATCATCTAGGATATATACATGTATGTTACTTTTATTTCAGCAACGTGGTCATTTTTAGCTTTTTAACAGCTGGACAAATCCAAGATGTTCTTTCATGAATCGATTTTCAACAGTGACCTGGCTTTGGCATTTCAACATGTTATAAGCACTCATGAGACCTAACTTTGATATTTTTGGCATAAAATGAATGCTTCAATTTGAATGAATCAAAATGTCCTTTAGCTTTAGCCCCAGCTGGACACATTCCAGGTCCCTGAGTATGGAGTTATGTATGAGCAGGGATGTTTCTGGTATGATGTTCCAAACCTTTATAAGTACGCATAGGGCTACATGACATCTATTGTATGTCATCCATTGTATGTCACTGATGCTGTATTGTATTTAACCATTATGTTCTCTTTTAATGTCAAAACATTTTATGTTTTAGAAGTATTATAAAAGTTTGTAGTTTTATAAAAAAGTTTTATAAGTGTAAAGGAATTCATAGGGCTGTGTGATGCCTACATAAACCCTTCATGACATCATCTGGCATAAACAATTATAAAGGCTTATTTCATAAGATATATGTGTGTGTGTGTGTGTGTGTGTGTGTGTGTGTGTGTGTGTGTGTGTGCGTGTGTGTGGATTTAGGCCACAGCTTCAAACCACAACCACTCATCCTGCCATTACAGCTGGTAAGGGTTACCATAGTAATAACAAACAATTATGTCACACACACACACACACACACACACACACACACACACACACACACACGCACACACACACACACACACACACACATGCACACACACATTTATCAGAACATCACTGTTTATAAATCACTAATTCTAAAAACATACAGAAAACATTAGCGGAACTAAAACCCATGTTAAATTGAATTAAATATCGATGCTTATGTTTTTACATTTTGGAATGAGTGATGTAACACTCATTTTGACATTGTTTTGATCAACTGCAAATAAAATGTATCTACTGGAAAAGTGAAAAGATGCTTGCTGTGAAAGATTTTGCTTGTAGTAAAAGTTTGTTTCTCTTTGTGTGAACGTCATCTTTGTTATCTTTTGCCTGTGATTTCACTAGCCTTAGATTTGTGAGCCAATAGAAAGAAAGTACACAGAGCTGTGGTGTGTTTAATCAGTTAAAAAAAGTTAGTGAGACACTAAGTATTAAGTAGCACTCAAAATATTATGTCTACAGTATTTCTTTCTACTTGGTACACATGTGGAAAGAAAAATTAATAAATAGCTGTATTTTACTAAGCTATTCTGTTACAAATCTCTGTGCCTGCTAGGATTTTCTTCTTAGCAATGTTGAGACCTTATATACAGCCAAAAGGTTAGATGGATGTCAGATCATGTTTTTTTTTATTTGATACATGATATAGTATATTATGATACATGATAAAGTGCCCTCAGGAAATGACAATTCTTAGCAAAGTGCCCTCAAAGTTCTTTTTAACTTTTCTACCCTTCTAGGGTGGCAGGACATGCAAAAAGTGCCTTTTGAGATGCCCTTACAGAGGAGGTTATGTGATTTAAAATGCTATATGTTTCCCATATTTGTGAGAAAATGTCATGAAGTGCCCTCAAGGCTGCAGGTATCTGTCAGAAATCATGATGAAGTGCTCTAATGAGTGTCCTTCCAGCACAGACTACATGATACCTTCCCATTTATAGTGTCCCTAAGTATAAGGAAATATAATTAACTGCCCTCTATGCTGCTAATATGTGCAAGAATGCATGATGAAGTGCCCTATAGGATTTTCCTGTGCCTTAGGAAACATGAAGAAGATGTGGCTCTAGGGATTTTCTATGTCCAGGATAACATTATGAAGTTTTAGGGTTTTCATGTGCCCAAGGAAACATGATGCCTCCTTGGGGTTTCCTATGTCAAGGTAAGACATGAATAAGACAATAAGACATTATCAAGTGCCATCTAGGGTCCCTCTTTGGCCAATAAGATGTGATGAAGTCCCATTTATGGTCCCTCTCTTTGTCCAGTAAGACATGATGAATTGCCCTCTAGGGTCCCTCTTTGTCCAGTAAGTGCCCTCTGTGCTCGAGGAAACATGATGATGTGCCTCTTGGGTCCCTTTTTGTCCCAATAATTATGATACTGTAAGGCAGTGCCTTACAGGATTCCGTATGTCTGAATAAAGGTTTTGAATTGGTGCTTTTCTGTAGGCAATTACGTGCCCTCTATATTGCTGCCAAGTAAAAGAAAACATATTGAAGTAACCTATATGTTTTCCTGCATGCCAAATATGAGTTCAAGTGCCCTCTAGGTGCTCTTATGTACATGAAAATTTGACTCTATAGTAGAAAAAAAACAAGCTAACGTTTCAGGCTTCTCTGTTTTTCCTTCTCCCACATATAGGAGGTGCTCTTTTTATAACCTGCCAATAAGACAGCCCATGGCTGCCCGAGGGTAAATAAAAATGAGAACCTTTAAACAGCACAGGTATGTAGAGTACAGTAGTAATAATAGTAGTAATAATAATAGCATGCTTCCACACTTTCCTTCTGGATCCTCTCTAGCTGTGTTGTTTGCTCAAGATGCCATCCATCCACACGTGTTTGTGTAGCGTCTTTACAAAGACGATTAACGTACGCTGATATCCTTATCCTCCTCATGCATTTTTATCATAGCTGTGGCAACGCTGGTTTGGAGCTCAGCCAAAGACGTCTACCTCAGGCCATGACTTTTTGTTTTGAAACAACTCGAAAGGATTTCGCTCCATGCTGCGTTTAATCGCTGTTAATCTTGTGTTTTGTTTTTGTGTGCGTCTTTATGCTGTTTTGTTGCCATACCCGTCAGAAAATGAAATTTTCCTCTCTGACCTACTGGAGTTATAACAGAAAGCATTTTTTCCCCCCAAACCGAGCTTTTGTTTTGTAAGAAAATGGCGCACAGATATTGGATACTGCCATGCTGTTCGTGTATATTTCCCTTTCAAAATAAGTCCATCGTTGGATGATAAATCTAATCAGAAGTGAAAACACGGCCCTCTCGGTCTGCAGATATCAGGTTGCTCGGAGGTCTTCTCCTGCACGCCATGAGCCCTGAATCTATTACAGTCGATTTTGTATTACTAGACTCCGATGTATCAACTGTTGATAACTGTTAACTATTACACTAACACATCACGCTCAGTGCTGAGAATTAAACGCACCGCTGTACATCAGATTTATGTCCACTGCATTCTTATACCAACATGGGATTTTATTTACACCATACAGACAAAAGTATTTGGCCAAACCTGCAATGACATTGTATCCAAATGATATTGTATCCAAATACATATACTTCAATATAGCGTTGGTCCTCTGTCGCAGCCATAACAGCTTCCACTCTTCTTGGAAGGTTGTCCACAAGATTTTTTCAATGTCTTTCTTTGGGAATTTGTGTCCATTCATTCTGTAGAGCATTTATGAGGTCAGGCACTGATGTTGGACGAGAAGGCCTGGCTCACAATCTTTGTTCCAGTTCATCACAAAGGTGCTCGATGGGGTTGAGATCAGGGCTCTATGGTCGGGCCGGTCAAGTTCTTCCACACCGAACTCATCAAACCATGTCTTTATAGTCCTTGCTTTGTGCACTGGGGCACAGTCATGTTAAGGAACAGAAAAGCGGCTTCCCCAAACTGTGGCACAAAGCATAGCATTGTCCAAGATATCTTGGTATAACGCTGAAGCATTAAGATTGCCCTTTACTGGGGATAAGGGGCCTGAAACACCTAAATTTAATAATTAACAGGTTTACTTATTTTTACTTTTAAAATACTTTTGTCTATATAGTGTATGTGTGTATTTCTGTAGGTATGTCCTGTGCATCTCAAAATAATATTATGATAAGTTCTTTCATAATTTAACTTCAAAGGTGAAACTCTCATATAATAAAGATTCATTACATGTAAAGTAAAATATTTTTTATTTAATTATGCGTCAATTTCAAAATAAACTTTTTCTTAACTATTAAAATTTTTTGAGATGTACTGTATGGGTACATGGGTTGGACAATGAAACCGAAACACTGGCCAATTTAGTGTTGGAGGTTTCATGGCTAAATTTGACCAGCCTGGTGTATGTACAGTATGTATGTATGTATGTATGCATGTGTGTATGTATTTATGTATGAATGTACTATTTATTTTTTTGTTTCTTTTTTTTCTATTTTTATGCTCCAAAGCCTGCCTCAGACACAACTGATTTCATGGGAAATTGGACCGGGCTTTAACCTTTAATTTCACTGAATTAATAATCAAAAGTAATATTCCATTACAAATGTATTTTACAACAATTTCATGCTAGGGTGTGGCTTATTCCATTTCCCCTTTATCAAAACACATCTTTATCAGACAAAACCACACTCCCACCCTATGCACAGAGATCTGGATATCATATACTAGTATATATCATATACTAGCAAATAAATAATTATAAATTGTCATGAAAGATTTTTGCAGCTTTCATTTATACATGTTTATTCATAGTTTATACTAAAAAGTGTACAAATTGTATCTACAAACAAACAGTTAGTGCTTTCATATTAATATTTTGGATTCAACTTAGACTGCTAGAGGTTGAAGAAATTGTATGTTGTCTTGGGTCCATAATACAGTCTGCTTTTTGTGGTTGTGGTTGTTGTTATTTGCTTTTGTTTTTGTTTAATATTCTTAAGCATACATAAACTAAAATATATATTAAAAGTGTGCCTGCAAAATTATATATTTCCATTTACCCAGTTTTGAGAAACACTTTCCCCCCTAAGTACTTCAAGCAGTAATATCGTATCTTGTGCATGGTTTCTTTGAGTCACAAGGGTGTGAAAAAAAAAATTCCAAAGGCTTACATCAAAATTGTTTGGGTTCTATCAGTGTGCATTTTGGATGATTTTGCAAAACGCTATAACCCCACCTCCCTTGATTTTTCACAAACAGATAAATCATGCAATTTACCATCAATAATGTGTTATTCTGCAAACATTTAGTACTTTGATTGTGTTCCTGTATTAAGTCATTGGCAATAACTTGGAACAAGAACTAACTTTAGTTTAGTTTATTATATAATATAGCTTTCTCCTCTACCAGTTACAGTTTCACGTGGTAGTTGTCGACAGCGTCTTAACATAATACATGTACAGTATGTGCTGTATAACCGCTGATCAATCATCAACCAACCACACATATATTTTTGTGGTCCTATAAGGTTATAATGCAACACAAACCACTCACATGTCTCCTAACTGCGCTCCTAAGTCTCTCTGATTCATTTTCTTCTGCAAATATTACTGTCATAAATACAGATGTGCATCATGGCTCCAAGGCGGCATTACCAATGCTAGTGACAGTTCAAAGTTTCTAAAAGAAAAATATATAGCAATTTCCAACAAAAATAAAGATTCTGTTACAGACAAACGTGTGCATGTGGACTATAACTGAGTGAAACTGAGTGGCCAAAATGAGTGAAGGTCCAAAAATGGCGTTTATCTCATTGTGCTGTCAAACTGTTCACATGTGTATTGTACGTATAACCTTTATTGTAATTTACTTGTATTATTTGCTTTGGAAACAATTTGATTTAAAACATTCCTGCCAATAAGGCATTGTTGAATTGAATTAAGAGAGAGAGAGCGAGGGAGAGAGAGAGAGAGTAGAGTGACAGATATAACAAAAAGCAAAAGAGAGCAAGAGACAGACCTTAACAAAGTAAAAGGCAGAGAGACACACAGGGAGAGAGAGAGAGACTATACTGTAGGTCAATGCATCACTGTCATGTATGACACAATAGCAGTTCAGTCACTCACTCTCATCATCTCATTCAGGTTGTGTGTCATTGATTATATACTGAAAGTGCTGCTCCAATAACATTTCTTTTTGCTATTTTGCTTTTGCTATTTCAAGCTTTCTTTGATTATAATTAGCTAATATTATTTTGCTAATATAATCAAATACAGTTTCAAAATCTATCCATCAAAATCTATCCATCCATCCATCCATCCATCCATCCATCCATCCAACGGTTTCATTGTCCCTAATGTTGATTATTGTATAAAAATGCCACAATAATATATATTTTTTATTTATTACATAATAAGCAGCAGATCGATTTTATAATAGATATTTTAATTATTAAAAGATAAATAAAGGCAGTACTTGTCATATAAATATGTTGTTTATATTTAATCTATAATTAATTTTGACAGATATTTTACCTAAGTGGTTTCCAGTAAGGCAGACCTCAGCGTCTACCTTACTGTGTATGAGGAAAGAGAGAGAGAGAGACACACACACACACACACACACACACACACACACACACACAAAATGAAAATGTGCAGACGCAAAGATTTACCGAAACGTAATGCAGGTGCAACTGACAAAACACACTGATCTTGACATTAAATGACATTAAGTGTGTGCGTGTGTGTGTGTGTGTCTGCGTGTACGGAGGAGAGCTTTGACAGACGGAAGATTGAAGAGGGGGAAAAAAACGAAAAAGAAAAGAGGAAGAAAACGTAAGAAAAGACAGATGAGAGTTCCGAAGAAAGGCTTTTTGTTTCTCGGGTGTCAGCGTGTAACTAGAGTGTGACATTCAGCACACTGAAAGATGGAGAGATAAAAAAAACGCACTGTCGGCCCGTAAACATGATAAAACACACACTTTGTTGTGTGATCGACATGAGAAAAGAAGACTTGTTCATACATAAGGAACATATGTGTGTACTGAAATGCACTTTAGAGGGCGAGTTAGTAGTACGTTTTTCATATTTGTGATAATAAATTTGCCAAATGAATGATGATTTAAGGTGTGTGGTCGTGCAAACACGTTTAAAATGTCCGAGCTGATTTAATTACAAGGATTAAAAGTTTTTATCTTTTATATAAGTAAAATAAGACGTCTGCTTCGAATGCTCTTATCCACAAATACGCACTTAGAGAAGTTTCAAGATAAATACTGTACACACTGTAATCGAATTTCTCATCAACATACCGACTTCTGCATTGAGCGAAATATTTGTCGACATTGCGTGTTCTGAAAGATCGCAGTCACGCAGGCTTTGGAGTGGGAGCTTGCGAGAAAAACGCCACATCATCTCCATGTGAGATACCATTTCCATGATCATCACCACTCCCTTCACATCATCTCATCTTACTCATCCTCCTTCCTCCTTTTTTTCTCTGAGGTTCAAATGAAATGTCTGAAATAAAGCAGTGAAATGTCAGTATAAAGAGGCAGCCTTGTTTATCTGCCCGCTCTGCCACACAGTCTTACAGAGGTCTCCACACACTAGCAAAATGTTCATACTTATGTTTCTTATATCTATTGTATATACACCAATCAGCCATGCCATTAAAACCGTTAACATTAAAACGACCTAGGTTTTGGGCTCTGCGGCTGTACAGTGGTGTCTGGTGTCTGGTGCCAGGTTATCGGCAGTGGATCTTTGGGTGGTGTGAGTTGTGGGGTGTGGCCTCCATGGATCCCAGGGCTGCTTGATCAGACTGGGATTTGATGTCGGGAGTTTGAAGGCCGGGTCAGCGGTCTCAGGCTCTTTGCTTGATGGGCCCCGTGTGTGGTGGCCTGTGGTGCACTGAGTGTTCTGGTGCCTTTCTATCAGGGCCAGTATTGACTCTTTTTAGTGATTTGTGATGCATTGTCTTTTCTGTGGGATCTGACGTGACGGACTGGGCCTTTGGTCCACATGGGCATTGGTGAGCCTTGGGTGCCCGTGATCCTGTCACCAGTTCACTGGTGTATAACTGATGATCAATCTTGTACAGTTAAGGTGTTAATGTTATGACTGATCGGTGTATATATTCCTATAATGAACTCTGCTGCTAATAAATAGGAGTTATTTGATTGACACATACAGTACTTTTGTCCTTTGCTGTTCCACATCTATGTGTTCAGTCGAGTAGCACATCATCCAGATTGGTTCATATTTGTTTGTTTTGTTCTGTTTTTGTTTTTCCATGCAAAATCTACACATAACTCACTATATGTATCCATATATACAAACCATCCTGAGTTAGATGTGCTTTCTTACAGAATTACAGACAGAATTCCTGCTTCAAAAGAAGGCACTGTGCCACAATGGTTAGCACTGTCGCCTTGCACCTCCAGAGTAAGGGTTCAAGGCCCACTTTTGGGTCTGTGTACATGGAGTTTGCATGCTCTCCCCATGCTTGGTGGGTTTCCTCCGGGTACTCGTTTCCTCCCACAGTCCAAGGACATCCAGATTACAACAATTAGTGTTCCCAAATTGCCTGTAGTGTGCAAATATAATATAATACAATGGTCGCCACTGGTCTCTACAGTCCTTAGTTGGACTACAGAGGTTCCTAGATCGATGGATGGATGGATGGATGCATGGACGGATGGACGGAAATTGCCTGTAGTGTGTGAATGAGTGAGTGAGTGTGTGATGTGTTCCCTGTGATGATTGGCACCCTGTCCAGGGTGAACTCCGCCCCATGCCCAAATTTTCCGGTACAGGGTGGTATAGAAAATGAATGAATGAATTCCTGCTTCAATCTCAGGCTCTATCCAGAGTTTCACATCCAGAGTTCTGCTCATGTGACTTTCCTCCATTTTCCTTCACCGCTCTGGTAGTTGGGTTGCTGACGCTAAATGCTGATGGTCCTGGATGTGAATAAGTGCATGCATTATGAGCTATGATGTAATCTTTTTCCATTCACAATGCATTCCCACCTCATGTCCGGTATTCCCAGTATCCTGATTTAACACGATAAAATGAATGAATACTTCAAACAATAAAACATTCCTTTCAGGCATGGAAGTCGTTTAGAGAATGCTGTTACAGTTGAGAAAAAAATGACAGAAATGATGACTGTGAGATAACATCAAGTCTTCAACAGTGAGTAAGCGAGTACTCTTTAACAATGAAAATTCCTGATTATTCCGCATGTGTATGAAGCGCGACAACGCTCTGAGATAAAGATCAGCCAGAATGACGTGTCCGACAAGACCCTTGCGCGCCGTCCTGCGACACGGTAAGGAAAGGAAAGTGATTCTTGGCAGGAGTCGGCCGACGTGAAAGATGAAACGAAGGAATGGAGACGGAGGGAGGAAAAAAAAAAGAGGAGAGGAGCCAGAAAACAACAAGCAGCGAGGGAGAGAGATAGAATTTGATCGTGGGAAAGGAAAGTCCACCTCATGTTACGAACATGACAAGTGGGAAAGCTGTTCCAGTTCTTCTGATGAGGGTCGGGTGTAAACATGGGGCTGGTGCACGACGCGGGAATGGGATCTTGTGCTCGTGTGTGTGTGTGTGTATGTGTGTGTGTGTGAGAGAATGATTCTTCAGAAAAGGGTGTTGTGAGTGGGAGAAGAGGAGAAGTGCAGGATGTGCTGAGTCCTGAGTTAAAGCTGGATTCAGTAATTACTGAAAGTCTACAGTTTCTTTTCTTTGGACGTTTAAACTCGAGTCGTTCTCTTTTTCTAATCATTACTGTGGGTCTTATCGGCAATTACTGGTCTCATTAGTGATGTGTGTGTGTGTGTGTGTGTGTGTGTGTTTGTGTGCGTGTGTTAATATCGGGTCGATGTCTGAGCCTTGAGAACTGTGTTGTGGGAGTTTAGAAGCTCGGGCCGATTATTGTAGCTTTGTTTTGGCCCGAGTGCAGCATTTTTGGAGGTTAGCATTCACACACACACACACACACACACACACACACACGTTTAGCCTCGTACAGTGCTGTAAGTCATTAGAGAGAACATAAATGTCTTTATGAAGCTAGCTCAGCCCCACACACACACACACACTCACACACTCACACACATATACACACACATGCTCAATGCATGGAAACACTTATGGATGATGACAGATACAGAATCATTTGATTTATTTCCAACTAAGCCTGAACACACACACACACACACACACACACAGATATATCATATAGAGGTGCAAAAAAAATAAATAGTACTTGTTAGTCTATTCATCATGCTGAGCGAGTGGCCTCCGGATCTCCAGTAACCCACTCATTTATACTACTAATACACACACACACACACACACACACACACACACATACACGACAGCTCAAGTTTAATGAAGAGTCATTTAACCTCAGAGATGAACTTCGACTTTAACATCATTCTTTTAAAGAACCGGAGCTCAAATATCCGAATAAATAAACGGGAATAAAACTGTATATACAGCAGGGAGCCATTTTATTTTTCTCTGATGTTTGTATACTTTAACAACAAATCCCTCATTTATCCTCATGCAGTACGTGTCTATAAAGTTTGTACTTAATAATTTTCACACTTAATAGTGTGTAGACGATGGTAATAAATCGATATCAGCTGTTATATCCAGTACAGAGTGTTTCCAACATTCCTGAGCTGTTCATGAGAGCGAAATGTGAATGGATTGGAATGATCTGGGGCTCTTGGAGTCTTGGATGTAACGTGCCTTAATTTTCTATGACTTAGCTACATAAAGGTACAATGTCGAGTCACTTACGATGCACAGCACTTCCGTAGGTGTGCTGCGACCATGCCGACCATCCCGAAGCTGTCTACAGGCTTTCAGAATGTGCCATTTATGACATCTCATGATTTTTTGCAATTAATAGTCCAGATTTGTTAAGAGCTGCTGCTTGGTTTGGAAGATCCCAGGTTCAAACCCAACATCCACCAAGTTACCCCTTTGGGGCCCTTGGTAAGGCCCTCAACTGCTGAGATGTAAAATGAGATACAAATGTAAGGACCACTGGATGAAGGTGTCTGCCAAATGCTACAAATGAATATAAATGTTCTCTCTAACGATCTGATCCATTTCTTAAGACATTTTTGATCATGACCCCTATAAAAGCCTTTTTCAGACCTTTTCATTCAGCAATCCTGCCACAAACTAGCTAGAGAGTCCTAAAGATTGAATACAATCAAGCTTCCACAACTTTGGAGCATGCTCGAAAATGATGGGTTCTGATGGCTGCGATTTCTCCTGGACAAGTTTCAAGGAACTCACAGGACGATTTCCTACAATGTCAAAATCATAAAAATTTGGTAACATGGGAAAACATTAGCATTGTTTTAGAAGAGGAGATTACATTCACTTAGTTGTTTTATCAATATGTACAATTACATTGAGCATTATGGTTAACATATTGTTAACATACAGTACAGGCCAAAAGTTTGGACACACCTTCACTCAAAGTACTCAAAGTACATAACTCCACATGTGTTCATTCATAGTTTTGATGCCTTCAGTGAGGATCTAGCACTGGAAATGGTCATGAAAATAAAGAAAACACATTGACAGATAGATGAGAAGGCGTGTCCAAACTTTTGGCCTGTACTGTACACATACTGTACTGTACATTATACAAGGGCTGTACCAGAAGCAATGCATACTTTTTTATATAATTAACTGACATAGATGGTTCAATTAGCTTATGTTGGTAGAGGAACTCACACATGAATTGTTAATCCCAACTCTCAAACTCCTGGATCCTTGGACTACTAATCACAGGGTCCCAGGTTCAAACCCCACCACCACCAAGCTGCCACTTAAGCTCTTGAGCAAGACGTGTGTAATGAGATAAAATATAAGTCAGTCTGGATAAGATAAGAGTGACAAAAACATGACATAGGGGATGTCCAAAGAGGATTTGAGAGTTGGGTTTAACGATGGCGCAAATGCATGGCTCGCTATGGAGACTACAGTATGTTGAGGAGCACCTTTGTATAGAGGAAGAGTTACTCTACCAACATGCGCAATCTGAACCACTCATGTGTGTTAATAAAATAATTATGCTCTACTTTCTGTTATTTATTTTGATTGTGGGTTTTTGGTTAAGCAAAAAATATATTGTTTTAGTGAAGGTTTATTGTAACCTAAGTGTAATTTTTTTTGAAGGAGTCTCCAGTGTCAGGTGCTTTGTAACTGTCAAAATATTTTAGCACAAAACTCTTTTTTTTTCTTCCCACAACATTACATCGAGTAAAACATATGATGTTTCATTCTTTAAGCAAATAAAACTTGTAATTGTTGGCCAAATCGATGTTGAAGAAGATGACTAAAAATCTTAAAATAGCAAAAATATTGAACATCAAACAATAACTCTGTTCCATCTCGTCACCTTATTATTAGTTACTGATGCATGTTTTTTATTCCTCAACTTATAGCAGAAACACATCATAGTTAAACGATAAGTTGATCTGATCCCTAATAAACCTGCAGCATAAGTCAATGATGAGAAAATGTAGAAATTGAGCAGGAGTGACCGAGACTGCGTGATGTTTGTTGTTTCAGCCTCTCTGCGGCGAACCGCTTCAGCGGAGCGAGATGTTGAATTTTACGAGTCTTCTGTTTCGAGTCGGAGACGTTATAAATCTGAAGAGAAAATAAGACAGTTCTCAGTACCACTAGCCAGAACCCCAAACCATAATCAATGACACTCTCTATCTCTCACTCTCTCTCGCTCTCTCTCTCTCTCTCATACACACACACACACACACACACACACACACACACACACACACACACACACACACACACACACACACACACACACAATACCATGGTTGAGTGGGTGCTGATGGATTGCATAAATCTCTGATCAATCACACTGATCAAACATAGACACTTTTATGGCTACACACACACACACACACACACACACACACACACACAGAGTAAAATAAAACAAATCCCGAGTGAGGACTCACATGATGAGCTCTTGTCATCTGCTTAAGCTGTTATTGTCATTAGTCCTGACTTAAATTTCCCAGAACAACATTTCTGAAAGCATGTTTTTATCAAATAAGTCTATGGGTATGAACAAAGTGTCCACATTAATAGGTACACGTGCATAATTATACAATATACATTTTTTTTCCAGTCAAGTGATCATGTGTGCATAAAATCGAAGAGCTTAACTAGAGAGCTTCATTTAATATTCACATTAGATATAAGGAGGAAACTAGGGGGGAAAAAAATCTGTTTTGCTGGAATGCTTTCATACACTGTTGATCTCCTGTTAAGAATCTAAGGAGTTTACACGAAATGGTGCAAAATACAAAAAAACATCCAGCTCTGCAAGACAAAAAGCATCTCAGAGCATACTGTAACAAGCCTTAAGGTAAACAGAGGTGTACCAGAGAAGAAGACCACATCATTTCACCTAGAAACAGGAATCTGATGCCACCGTGAGTACAGGAACAGATTTGGAGGACCAGCACCTCAGGTTTGTGTCTTTAAAGGTTCAGTAGCCTGTTTATCTATGAAAACAAAGAACCAGAGCTGGCATGTACTCCCCATGCTTGGTGGGTTTCCTCCAGGTTCTCTGGTTTCCTCTTACTGTCCAAGGATATGTAGACTGATTGGTGTTTCCTAATTGTCCATGGTGTATAAATGGGTTGGCTCACAATACAGATGGATGGATGGATGGATGGATGGAAAGATGGAGAATGGATGGACAATGGATGGATGGAGGTTGAATGGATGGTGGTTGGATGGATGGAGAATGGATGGATGGAGAATGGATTGATGTGCGGATGGATGGAAGGATGGATGGATGGATGGATGGATGGAGGATGGATAGATGGATGAATGGATGGATGGAAAACATACAGCACAAGCATTAGTGTATCTTCCAACAAAACCAAATTGTAGCAAAATGATCCAAAATCAACAGATTAAAACTGTTTGCTCGAAGAGATTCTTTAGAAATGATCAGCTAAGTAAAGGCTATTTACTGTAGTATGAGAAGTTTTTATTTGGTTGTAGGGTTCTACACAGAACCGTAATCCGAAGAAGAAACCTAAGAGTGTAACTTACACCACTTTACAAATTTCGGTACATATTTAATTACATAATAAAGCAACATTGGTAAAACCTAACCCCACAAACGGGGTGTATAAATATTTGCACACATTTGTATTCGTACCTTGTTGTAATCTCGCAGGAAGTTTATTAAGCCTCCATGTGCACTTCGGTTCAGAGAGTTCACGTGCGTGGATGGTGTCTGATTGCACACGATGCTGTGGAGACGACAAGCATCTTGCTTAATGTCAGTTCTGGCCAGAAGAAATATCACTGTCATTACTGCGATGTGGGTTTGTTCCTGGCATGCAAGCTTTGTGTGTGTGTGTGTGTGTGTGTGTGTGTGTGTGTCTTTCAGAGAATCTGTTATTTAACATGTAATAACAGACAGAGTTTAGATTACTGAGTTCGGATTATTATTACAGTGTGTTGTCTGTCTCTAGGACACCGTATGACTTTCAGGAAGTACGGCATACACTTTAAAGACAAACAAAAATCTTCACCTTTATTACATTTCTTTCTAAAAAACCTGCACTTCAAGATGTCTGACCCATCAACGGTTTATTTCCTGGTTCAATCCAGACGTTCCGCCTGAAATAGTTGACTGATCCGTATAAAAAAAGTAACTTCAAGATCAAGATCTTTATATACTATACTTGATACAGATAATATAACAACAAGTAAGGCAAAATAAAAACAAAAATAAAGCAAAAGTAAAAGGTTATTTTCAATATGTAAAAATCTACTTACAGTGGGGCAAAAATGTATTTAGTCAGCCACCAATTGTGCAAGTTCTCCCAGTTAAAAAGATGAGAGAGGTCTGTAATTTTCATCATAGGTTTATCTCAACTATGAAAGACAAAATAAGAAAAAAAATCCAGAAAATCACATTGTAGGATATTTAAAGAATTTATTTGCAAATTATGGTGGAAATAAGTATTTGGTCACCTACAAACAAGCAAGATTTCTGGCTCTCACAGACCTGTAACTTCTTCTTTAAGAGGCTC
>JAOVVA010000037.1:2667317-2679680 GCA_028565275.1 Leiocassis micropogon | reverse complement strand
ATAATAATAATAATAATAATAATAATAATAATTTGAAAATTTGTATATCTTTTTTATTTAATTTTTTCACAATGGTAAACTTGTTATGATGACCAACAATTGGTTCTGACTGAGGTCATGTAGTTCTTTACATTTTACTTGTTGGAATTTAAACTAACGCATTATAAGTACTTAGTACTAATAATTATTTTAGACTATGTACTACACATTTTATCAGTGAATGTAGACCATGTAGAAAGTGTCTACAGTATATATTAACAAATAAGATAACAAACAGCAAACATTTTATTCTTAAAATAAATACATACTGTAAAACATCTTTTAAAGTAAAACATTGTGTAATAAAAAAAGAGTTGTAAATGTATATTTAAAGATTAAATATATTTAAAGATTAAAAAAATTTGGGGGAGAAAAAAATAATGCAGCGCTGTGCAAAAGTCTTGACCCCCCCTTATATCCTCAAGTTATGCTTGCATGATTCATAGGTCACTGTGTGGCTTAACAATCAAAAAAACACTCCTTTGTAACTGCTCAGGTACAGGGACTAGCCTTCAGGAATCTTGGAGAACTATTCCTCAAGACTATATCAAAAATACAGGAAAGTCTGGCTCTTTGGAAGCAGAATATGAAGAAATGATGAGGGCTCGAGACTTAGTCATGCATTACGCATGCATCGTTAATAACTACTGTTTCAGGGAAAAAAGTTATGAAATGTTTGATAAAACAACTAACACTAAAAATGGCTTTTAAACTGACTGAGAGGAAACATGAGCCTTTACTGCTTTGATGGTTTAACAAACAACAAATATATTAGATTGTGAGAGTTACAAGGAGCATCTATCTGTCTGTCTGTCTGTCTATCTGTCTGTCTGTCTGTCTGTCTGTCTATCTGTCTGTCTGTCTGTCTGTCTGTCTGCACTGCCTGGCCAAAATAAAAGTCAGTGTTTAGATTGTAATTAAAAACAAAAGTAAAAAAGGAGTTGCAGTGTTTCTGTTGAAGTGTTTTTCAGTTGCAGTGTTTCTCTCTCCATCACGGTGTTACAGATTGTTAGAGTTTCACGGCCAGGGCTTGTCTTTAAACAGATCACACACCTGCCTAAACTCCACCTATGCTCACACCGTGATGATAATTATCATGTGTGGGTGTGTATATGTGTGTATATATGTGTGTGTGTGTGTGTGTGTGTGTGTGTGTGTGTGTGTGTGCGGCCGCGCACTCCGGTATCAGTGGTATAGTATTTAGCTGGCATGTGGCCACATGTTCGTCTGAAGAAGTAAACAAAGGAGACATTCTTTAGCCCTTACACAGAAGCATACAAGACTGACGCACACACACACACACACACACACACACACTTATAGGCACTGCTTTATTAATTCTGAACACACAAACACACCCTTTTCATCACTTAAACACATGAATGCAAAAACAAAAAAAATCTTAAATGCATACAGTAAAACTACACACACACACACACACACACACACACACACACACACACACACACACACACACAATGCTACATGAATGACAACAATGAAGAAAGTGAGAGTAAAAAGTGGTGTGCTGCATAAACAAGTAAAGTGATACCAGCTTTTTTTGTCCATATACAGTATGTTTGTTTGTTTATAGAAGGAGTCTCCAGTGTCAGTGTACTGTTTATAGCCGATTATTGTGCACAGTGAACAATAACTATAGTTTTTCTGTAATTAAAGCAATTTACTTTATTCATTTAATAAATCTGTAATTTATAGCTAACTGTTACAGTTACTTCACTCCGATTATAATTAGCACCCTTAATAAAAACTTTATTTAATTTTATTTTATTTTATTTCTTGCTGAGAATTGTTTTTCTAGTTTCATTTGCGCAGAAATAGCCCATGAGTCACACCAATTGTGAATGTTCTGCCCCACCCTGTCTGGTCAACATTAGCTGGCTAGCTCGGGAAAACTACCAGTTTATCTGCTGTGCTAATTAATCACTATCACATGAGATACACACGGTACTGTGTAGCCAAAAGGTGATGAAAATAAACCATGAGGTGGTGGACAGTCGTGTAAATATAAATATATGAAAGTTTCCCTTTATATTTCCACTTTCTCTGGGTTCTGGGGTTGAATCCCAAATAGAGTTAAATGGAAAGCTAGTGCGCTATGTAGGGTGTACAATCCCTTGTTCCACACACCAAGTAGTGCCCTTGATCAGGGGTTAGAGAGGGATTTCTGATTCAGCCTTGTGCTAGCCGATAGTTAGCTTTGTAGCTCACCATATGCAATATTAAAATAACGCAGAGTCATTATGAACCACGTAGAAGCGATTATACAATAGACCATTAAGAACACCAGTTTGCTAAGCTCACAGCTAGTGAGGATTATCTGCGGTTATCACGAAAGCGCACGCTCCCAGAGGTCATTGCACTTAGGGTCCTGGTGTCGCAGTTAAACTACTTCCTGGTTTTGTATCAGTGTCATGTGTTTGGATTTTTTTTTAGGCCAGATTCGGGTTTGGTTTGTTTCTTTTGATGATGATTTGGTAAAAAAAATAAATAAATAAATAAGTAAACCTGTGCTAGCCTTCTTCTCCAGCGTCAGTGTACTTTTCTTGCTATACACTATAGTATATATATAGTATGCTATAGTATATATATATATACACACACTGTGGTTGCTGAAATATTATATATATATATATAAAATATTTCAGCAACCACTTTATTATATGTTCTTTATATGTTGATTTGGATATACTGTACTTTAAAGTAGGCAATGTGCAGCTTGTATAGCAGTGCAGCCTTTCTGTCCTGTAACAATAACTCAACATGCAGACTTTATTGTCTAAATAACTGCCAATAAAAATGAGTACACCCTAAATGAACATGTCAAAACTGTTTCCAAACTGTCAATATTTTGCGTGAGCATCATTGTTATCTAGCATGGCCTTAATCCCCCTGATTGGCCCAGAGCTGCACATGTCGTTGCTGTGCTCCTCTTCCGCTCCTCCATAACGATAACACAGAGCCGCTTCACCACCTTCCACTTGAGGACGCTCCACTTGAGGAGACATGTTCTCAGGTCTGGAGACATACTCGGCCACTGACAAACACATGAACATGATGAATAGGACATGTGACTTTGCATGGTTAAAGATGTACAGCTGTTTTCACTTAGGGTGTGCTTACTTTTGTTGCCAGCTACTTTGACAGTAATGGCTGTATGTTCAGTTAATTTTAGAGGACAGTAAATCTAAACTGTTGTATAAGCTGCACATTGTCTACTCTAAAATATATCCAAGTTTCATTTCTATAGTATTGTCCTTTGAGAAGATACACTGAAATGTTTGCTGAAATTAGAGGGGTGTACTTACTTTTGTGACTGGGTGTATATCAAATTCTGTTTATTACAGAACAGTATGTCATACTTTTTATAATATAGTAATATAATATTAGTGTCACACTTATCTTTATTTATATATATATTTTTTTCTTGCTGAGAACAATCTCATTCTAGTTGAGCAAAAGTACCCCATGAATTACACCATTTGTTGAAGTTCTGCCCCTCCCTGCTAGCTGGCTAGCTCAGGAAAACTCCCAGTTCATTTCCCGTGCTAATTAATCAATATCACATGAGAGCGAGTGCTGTTGTGCTGGAATATCAGTATGGCTGTTATGTGGTCAGAGATACGAGGGAGCAGCCTGAGTACTAACGATATCCAGCACGACCTTGAGTGTGATATTGCTTTTATTCAACCGTTCTCTATTTGTGCCTGAGAGACTTTTTTTTTTTTAATATAAATACATACTTCTGTTGTCAACAAATAAATAAATATGATGAATTCAATGCTGTTATGAAAATCAAGTGTTATTTGCAAGTTATTCCGAATAACTTCTCAGACATTTTTTGTGTCAATATTGTGTATGAGTTTTGTTTGTCTGCATGGGCGAATTATCAGAAGTGAAGCGTGCACCCGTATGCACACAAACACACTCACACATACACACACGTACACACACAGAGTGCTGAATAGTTCTGTAAATTTCCCCCCAGCTCCTTATCCTGTTCCACCGAGTGCTGAATCAGGCAATAACGATTCAATAACGCACAACGAAATGCACAAAAGTAACTTTATGTTTTCTGATTAATGTTTCTGAAAACAACCAAACTGGGGTTTTATGGTATTACTGAGAGACGTGTGATTTTCCTTTATTTTTTGCTACGTATGGCTTTGTGGCCATGCTGGCACCGAAGGCACACAATAGCAGCGCCGTCTTGATGCATTCTTTATCTATTTCCAGCCCCGCAATCTACTTATAAAATGGCCAAATAATATCCAGAAGGCACCAACCTGACCACTGATTGGTCAAAAAATGCTATAAGCGATGGTGTTGAAGAGCCAGGGCTGTAAATAGCTCTGAATGGAGGGGTATCAGAGGGTATTTGGGAGATGCTGTCCGTCAGTCTGGCACCAGAGGGGCAAGGAGGCCAAACTGAAACATACTGTTTATACTGTACTGTAATTGCACGTGGGAAAAAGAGGGAGCGGGGAGAAAAAAAAGGAGAGTGAGAGAGAGAGAGAGAGAGAGAGAGGTTGAGAGAAGTAGGGAGGGAACGGAGTCTGTGAGTGTGTGTGTATGAGGTGTCATTAGCTCTGTGGTCGTTCTTCCTACCGAATGTTTTTCCTTCAGCGGTCCATAAAAACACACAGGACTCTTCATTGTGTCTCCAGGAGTGATTTTATTTACAAACCTTGCAACCCAAAAAACCCAAACCACTCACTGCTTTTTTCCCCCCTCTTTATCCCTATTTATCCCTCTCATTCTTTCTCTCTTTACCATCCCTGTATTTCCATCCCTGTCTTTCCTTCTTCACACCGTCTTCCCGCTATCACTGTCATGCATCCTTCATCATTCCTTTAGCACTCCATCATTATCCTCCTCTTCCACCACTGTAGCCACACGCGTCGCAAAACGTGCCGAAAAGAGGCATAAGAAGCATTTTCAGAACACGTAGCACTCACGCTAAAGGGAACACACACACATTCACACACAAATACACTCACGGGCATCCAGGACACTCACTCCGTCCAAGTAAAATACACCGAGATGCAAAGAGCGAGGGAATTAAAGCTCTCTGAAACAATGAGATGGTTATTTTGTGTACATGTGGAAACTATTTATAGTTCTTAATCCAAATTCGAGAAGGATAAACAGTACGCCTGAAACGTACAAATTGGGGAGAAATGGAGTTTGTGTATGTGTGTGTGTGTGTGTGTAAGGTTTAGAGATATGGGATGTTGTGGCAGTTCACGGTGTGTTGATGATAGGTTACGGGCACAGGCATTACTGGAATTCACGATTGTCGTGGTCATGCAGCATTCTTTGGAGACTCTCTCTCTCACTCTCTGTCTCTCTTTTTGTAAGTGTGTGTGTGCGTGTGTATGCATGCATGCGTTCACACTTTTCAAGTTGCTTGAAAATAGAGAAAGAATTAGACTAAAGTTCAAGCATTAAAATAAACAAGATTATAATGTTATAAAAAGTATAACATTTATTTTATGTATGTTTATTCGATGTAAGTTAACTCGTATATTATAATTTTTTTAAATATACAAAATATAAGGGAATTTGAAAGACGGTGAACTACTCTGATGGAATTTTCCAAGTGGTAAGGTATGCGGATACTTTAAAGTTGTTGCTATGTTCTTCAGGAACTTTTAATATTATTGTTACATTTTTACATTCATCATGAATGAAGATGCAAAAGCGATCAACATTTCCAGAAGACTTTAAGCACAGTACGGTGATGAGACTCTTAGCCGCAGTAAAACATTTGAACGATATGAACGCTTTACATGCTTTAAAGAAGGCCGTACATCTGTGAATGACGGGTGGCTCGGAGCCCACTGCAGTCATTCCTAAGAACATTTAGCGAGTGGAACGGGTCATCCCTGAAAATCGATGGATAACTCGTTACCAACTTCTAGAAAAGACGTATCTATCTGTGGGAACTGTACACACAATCATTCATAAACACCACTTGCACATTTCAGGAACTCGGCTGGGAGTTACTGCCACTTCCCCGTACATCCCTCAGTCCAAACCATTTCCAAATGTTTAGCCTGTTAAAGGAGTTCCTGGGAGGCCAGCGTTTCAGACATGAAGCAGCCAGTCCAATCATGGCTTCTGCGTACTAAAAAAACTTTCTATCTTGATTCAAGCACTAGTGAAACACTGTGATAAGTGTGATGAATTAGTCTAGCAAGGGATTATATAGAGAAATAAAGTTTCTGAGTTTTTACTTTGTTTGTACTGTGTTCTGTCATTCTAAACAATCAAAAATCTCAGGTTGACTTGAACATAAGACCCTCGTATATATTCGATTTTAAATTAAATGTTGTATTATATTTTTTAGATGACTGTGACAAGAGTCATTAAAATTTCCATTTTTTTTTAATTATTATGATTTTTTCAATCAATTATAACAGAGAAGGGATTACTATAAAGGTGCTTAATCTGTGCACTTAAACTATAACGTATATAAGAAATAAATACTCTCATACTCTTACAGGAAAATAACCAACAATCAACAAATTAATTTAATTAACTTTTTTTTTTTTTGAATATTAAGTTCCGGTTCTCACTTTTATTACAGCAGCTATAAACTCTGTCTTTATTAAAGTTAATAAACCAAAATGTTACTAAGAAACCACAAAGTATAAACTGCTCCGACCTCAAGACCTGCTGAAACTGAATATAAAAAACTGAGTAATAATTATAAGTTTTCCATCTTAAAAATCAAATTTAAGTTTAAATTATGTATATAAAACATCCATTATACTCATCCCTTGTCTGTTTGTTTACACCAAAAACAAGCAAAAGAAAAAAAACATATTTAAAACATTTATTATTTTATGAAAAAATCGGTGCCGTGACCCGAAGCGAATAACCGTAGCCTTCAGAGCCTCATAACCGTACAGCTTTCCAAATCATCACAGATATTTGGAACCAGTTCGAATCAGTCAGATCACACACAGGACTAACTTAACTATACAGTAGTACAGTAACAGCACAGTGATTCAGTTCTTACTCATGTATTGTTCCAGTTGCTGCTCTTACATGTTTTTATTAAAGCATTGTGATCAGTGCAATCTTTTGTCCTGGAAGCAAGTAATTTTGATGACGGCAGGAAGTTGATATCACTCAGCAGGTATTATAGTGGCCTTGCGTGCAATGACAGTTTAATGTTCTAAAGAAAAAGAATCAATTATATGCTGGTAATTCCTAATTGATGACGTGAACACCTAGCAACACAATAACTTAACTTGTACAGTACTTGCACGTACTGCTTGATCAATTACACTTCAGTCCTGTCCTTAAATTGATTTTATTTCTTTTTAATTGAAATTGAGTACTTACTGGAATACTCTTAATTAATTAGAGAAACATTATAAATAATTAAAGGAACCTTATTTTCTATTTTACATTTCATTTTGACCTTCAATGTATTAGATAGAAATGATAGTTTTCTTCATTTAATGACTGTAGGCTACTTTATTCCTCAATCAAATGAACATCCAGTCATTTCAGTTTAACACCCAGATGTTCATTAGTGTAAAACAAAACAAAACAAAGCATTATACATTTCCCCCACCAGCTTTACAGAAATATACATTCTCAATATTATTTGTATTCATAAATGTTTAAAAGTATTTAAAAAATGTTGTTAGCACATGTCCATGCTGTTATATAGTGATGTAATGATGTAATGGATGGCTATGGATAATCCACCAGACTGCAGTGTCGAACTTCAGGATGAGGCCCCTGGACCTTCCTCAGTTAAATGTTTCAATATGAAGGGATATGTAAAGACATGAACTCTGTATCTAATTTGGAAATGTGCTGAGGTATGTTTTGTTAAAGCCCCAGCATCAAGGTGGTGTAGTGGTTATTGCCCTCGCACCTCCGGGGTCTGTTTCAAGTCCCGCCTCCAGTCTGTGTGCGTGTTCTCCCCCGTGCTCGGCGAGTTTCCTTGGGGTACTCAAGGAAACTCAATATGAATCAATATTCTATTCAGTTTTATATACTTTATATAGCGCTTTTACCAAACGTCATCACCGCAAAGCAGCTTTACAGAATCAGAAACTGAGGGAAAAATGAGGGAAATGAGTTTAAAATGTGTGAGGAAATACAGTGCAATGAAACAGTATGTTCTCCAGTGTAAACAGTGTAAAGAAAACAATTCTGCAAAGGAGAGTGGGCCAAAATTCCTCCACAGCGCTGTGAAAGCCTCATTGCCAGTTATCGCAAACGCTTGATTGCATTTGTTCCCGCTAAGGCTGCCGTAACCAGTTATTAGGTTTAGGGGTGCAATTACTTTTTCACACTAGGCAGGTTTGGACCACTTTTCACCCTCAAAATGAAATCATCGTATAATACAAAATGACATTTTGTAATAACTCGGGTTATCTTTGAGTAATATTAAAATGAGTTTGATGATCTCAACCAAAAAAAAAAAAAAAAAACAAGAAGGGGGCAAATACTTTATCATCCCACAATATGTATAAATCAAAATGATCAGATTGTCTCTGATGATCAAATCAAGGGCAACTGTGGCAAGGAAAAACTCCCTTAGGAGTTCCATAGGAAGAAAACTTGAGAGGATGTCGGTAACTTGTGAACACAGTGATGGCTTTTTGTATAATCGTATTTATCAGTTTGCGACAAGTCAGCGACAGACTGTGTGAAAGTTTTAAATATAGTTTTACAGTGTTTTTTATAAATCGCAGTAATACTATTTAAAAAGAAAAAAAGTTTTTTATTGTTCTTGAGTCAACGTGAAAATACTTATAGCAACAACAACAATGAAAAGAAGAGAAAGAAGAAGTTCAGCAACAATGTCTCATGATATACAGGAAGTGGGGAGGAAGTTTACATCACTGCTCACTATCCACCTCCTTCAATTATGAATCAGAGGTGTGTATGTATGCATGTATGAGTGTGTGTGTGATTGTGAGTGCATGTGTGTGTGGGGGGGGGTGTATATGGAGGGTGCGTCTGTGTGTAGTTTGGGTGTGTAAAGCATGACCTTTCTTTTATGCATTCTTTCTTCTGAGCTCTAATGAAAAGTCGGTATGAGGAAGGAAATGACAAACACATTCTTCTTTCTGGAACGCTCGAAGAGAAAAGATATTCAGATAGAGAGATGGTTTAATAAACTAAAAGTGCACATATTGCTCTCTGTGTATCTGTGTGTGTTTTGTGTGAGTGTGTGTGTTCTAGGTCACCCTGTGATGTGCTCCTGGTTAACCATACACTCGATGAGATAAGCAGCACCAGGTCGGATAAAGGTTAAGATCTCTCTGGCCCGGTGTTTGTGAGAAGGTGATAAAGCGCAGGGTGCGGATCCAGGTGAGGAATGAGTGACTCTGATGGGCAATCGGTCAAGAAAAATGACTGCTGATGAACGCTCGTATAACGATCAAACAATCACTCATGTGTACAATCAGGACTGAACTTATCACCATAGATCAAGTCTTCTGTTGGATTTAATGGCAGGTTTTAAGGAGGATTTACACATTCACACACACACAAACACACACACACACATCCATACATACGCACATACACACATGCAAACACACACACACACACACACACACGCCTACTGACTTTCCATATTTTTGGTTCCAGGTAAAAGTGATAGCATTCTAATAATGTTTGTAATTTTAAGAAACCACTTCCTAAAATCTGCTTTCTAGATAATTTCACAAACATTATTTTTGAAACGTTAACAAAACATTCCTACAACAAAGCAATTTATGAGCATTACATTTCTAGGAAGAACGTTTGGTTCGGAGAACGGTCATCTCTTGGTTTTTCTGAGAACGTTTTCTGAACTTAATGTTTATTAACTTGTTGCAATTGAATGTTGACGTTTCTTGGGAACGTTCCACCAACGTTGTGAGGCAAACAATGATCACCGGATACATTTTAAGGACGTTGCCCATTTTGTAGGCCTTAAGAACTCCTTGTGCTTTGCTGAACTTTTCTACAAGGCGATGTTACATCATGTTGTAACTCACTGCCACGTAATGTAACTGTATAATGTTAACATAAAGGTTTCCATACTTTTACTTTATGTTCAAAAGTGTAAATGTTCTAATAACATTGTAATAACATTCCTAGAAGGCAAAATTTTTCACAGCTCTAGGACTATTAGGTTCTGGATTTTGCTGAGAATACAATTCAATTGTTACCTACAACCTTGCTTAACATTAGCATGCATGTTAACTTCAGCAGGAATGTTCTAATAACGTTTTAAAGCCAACAGTTATTAAACCTTCCAGGAGTGTTATTTCTGTAAGGTTAAGCTTATTTGGACTATTGGTCTGTAATTTTGTGCTTTTTTCAATTTTGTGTTTTATCAATGCTTTTCCGGAATTTTACTTCATATATAAAGTTCTAATAACATTGTAATGCAAACAAGTATTACATGAAATGCCTTTAAAATGTAACAGGAATGTCATTTCTGTTACCTGAACACTTATTAGTAATAGTAGTAGTTGTGTGGTATTTTTACAAAACACTTGTAATTGTACAACTTTGCATAACATTAACATTAACGTAATGTATGAGTAATGTTCTAATAAAACTGTAAAAACAACGTTATTACATGCTACAAAAACATTTTTGTACATGTTTATGACAATTACAGTATAAACATTAAAGTTTCCAGAATTTTACTTTATGTATAAAGTGGAAATGTTCTGATAGCATTGTAAAGCAAACCATTATTAAACTATACACTTTTTAAATGTAGCAGGAGTGTTATTTCTGTTACATGAACTCTTATTAGGACTAGTGATAGTTCTGTGGCATTTTACATTTTTACATTCATAAACGTACCTACAATTTTGCATAACGCTAACATTAACATTAATGCAATGTTAGCAGGAATGTTATAATAACATTGTTATAAAAACCAACCATTATTACATGTATTACATATTTACCATAATTACATTCTTGGTACTTTTGTTGTTTTTGTATATAACGCTAATAACATTTATGGCATTAACATTAACGTTTCCAGAATTTCACTGAAGCGGGTATGTTCTTATAACGTTGTTAAAATGTTAAACTTAAAACATTCCGGGAGTGCTATTTCTGCTACGGTACATTAACACTTATTGGGAGTAGTGAGAGTTCTGTGCCATTTTAACATTTTTACATTTATAAACGTACCTACAACTTTGCATAATGTTAACATTAACGTAACTTTAATGTTCTAATGTTCTAATAACATTGTAAAGCAAACCATCATTACATTTTATACTGTATTTGTAGAATGCTGCAGAAGCGATGTGCATGTGACATTAAACTTCATGGTATGTTAGTTGTTTTTGGTTATAATGTTTATAACATTTACAGAATGTTAACATTTCTAGAATTTTACTTCATGTCTAAAGTGGGAATGTTCTAATACCGCTGTAAAGCAAACAATTATTCAATTATACACCTTCAAAATGTTAAAAATGTTATTCCTGTAAATTTACACTTTTTAGGAGAACTGGTAGTTCTGTCTCATTGTAATGTTTATAAACGTTCCTACAATATTGTACAGCGTTAACAGTAATGTTTCCAGAATTATACTTCATGTTTAAAGAGGAAATGTGTTTAATAACAGTTGTTAAGTGAACCATTATTAACTAACGTTTATAAACTGTCTGAGGAGTGTTATTGTTTTTAGAACGTTGCAAGAGTGTTTTTTCTGTAACGTTAACCTGGTTTGAACGTGTCGTAGTGCTGTAGGACGTTCTGATCCCGTTCTGTGTTAGCTGATACTGTTCAGTTCGATTGAGTTTCAGACCGTATGCAACATTTACAGTAAAACACTTAGCGCGTTTAGCGGTGTAGCAGCGTGCAGCCATGTCCTGCTCGCTAAAGCATGAAGCAAACTCTGAGAGACTAGAGGTCTTGGCTAGTGTGTTGTTGCTTTGATCATGGTATTGGGTGATCAGGTATGCAAACACACACACTCACACACACACTCACACACTTACACACACACACACACACACACACACACACACACACACAGACCAGGAACAATAAAAGAGCTTATCGGTATCTCTGTGTTTGTGTGTGTGTGTGTGTGTGTGTGTGTGTGCTAACAATCTGAGAGTCATATCTCAAATACTGCACAAACGTGCAACCACTGCTTCAGCTCTCAACATCTGGCAGCTATCACAGCTGGAGCAGGAAGTGTGCATATGCTTGTGTATGTGTGTGTATGTGTGTGTGTGTGTGTGTGTGTGTGTGTGTGTGTGTGTATGTGTGTCGGCACTAAGCTGTGTGCATAATTCT
>JAOVVA010000037.1:2660242-2665721 GCA_028565275.1 Leiocassis micropogon | reverse complement strand
CACCCCCACCCCTAAACCCCCACCCGAGCCTTCCCGGCATGGCGTGTTCCTCTGTAATATCTTCATCCTCCATGAGTTTGGCACAGATCTAGCGTGAACAAACAGGGATTTGAGCCGTAGCTGAGTAAACGAGCCGGTCGCCTCCATCTGAGCTATTAAGTCTCTGGCAGGACTTAACTCCAACCGGGTGTTAGCTCAGCGCGCACACACACACACACACACACACACACACATGCATGCTGCAATTAGGTAACAATGTGTGTATACGCTCGACGGTAGGTGTGGAGGCTGAAGTGTCTCCTTCGTGACTCACTTCTCTACAATGAAGATCAGTCAGGTCTTTTAGAAAGACTTCAATCTCATTAAGGTTAAAGCTGTTGGTGTTCGGTTCGACATGTCGGCTTGACTACGGAAAAAATACAGACGCTTCTGATGAGTCAGGAGAAAGAAATCGATGAGCTGACAAAATCTTACAGTACAAGGGGATTAAATCTACAATTAGTTGCATTTTTTTAAATCCTTACCACAGTTATTTTGCTACATACAGAACCTATTTATGTATTTATGTATGTACAGTACAGTATGGGTTAACTTCAATTCCTGAAATACATCGCAGCCTTCAAAATGTCCGCTACGAAGGCTGCGATGTATTTCAGGAATTGAAACAGATACAGACGCTCTGACATTCACATTCATCAGGACTACTGATCACATGCACCTGCACCCAGTTACAAAACACACCGTATACCGTATAAGGTCTCTCTCGGCACGTTCACACACACACTGTGAAGTACAGTACACTGGCTGGCCAAGTGAAATCTCACACACTCTTATATTTCGCTTCAGCTCCATAAGGTTTGATTACAATGTAGTGTCCAGTTCATGTGTGAAAACGATCATTCGTCATGCTCACAGACCCACTATTTCAGGACTAAAAGTGTGAAAGATTGGTTCTGGGAATCATTTTCAGGGAAGGAAAAGCTCCATAGATGTGATAACCTGGTCATTCAGTACATTCAGGTCAGCTTCATTTAAACTTCATTTTATTGCCACATAACGTTGCTGAGTCTAGACCTGAGCAATTGAAGCAACCCCAGATCATAACACTGTCTCCAGAGGCTTGTTCAGTGGACACTATGCATGATGGGGGCATCGCTTCATGCGCTATCCTGACACGCCCATCGCTCTGGAATAGGCTCAATATGGACTCATTGGGTCACATTACCTTTTTCCATCGCTTTGAAGTCCAATCTTTATACTCCCTTGCAAACTGAATCTGAGGAGCCTCACTAACACATGATTTTCTTATGGACACACAGCTGTTTAGTCCCAATCCCCAATACGTTGTACTGTACATGTGGAAATGTTCTTACTTTCACTCTTAAACATAAACTATATGGACAAAAGTATTTGCCCAAACCTGTTAATTATTGAATTCAGGTGAGGCCCCTTATCCCCAGTGAAGGGCAATCTTAATGCTTCAGCATAACAAGACATCTTGGACAATGCTACACTTTCAACTTTGTGGCAACAGTTTGGGGAAGCCCATTTTCTATACCTTAATGTTACTGTGTTCCAGTGCACAAAGCAAGGACTATAAAGACATGGTTTGATGAGAAGAACTTGACCGGCCCCAACACAGAGCCCTGACCTCAACCCCATCGAGCACCTTTGGGATGAACTGGAACGGAGATAGCGAGCCAGGCCTTCTCATTTAACATCAGTGCCTGACCTCATAAACGCTCTATTGAATGAATGGTCACAAATTCCCACAGTAACACTCCAAAATCTTGTCAATGGCCTTCCAAGACGAGTGGAAGCTGTTAGAGCTGCGAAAGGTGGAGCGACGACATATTAAAGTGCATGTATATGGATAGAATATCATTGCAGGATTGACCAAATACTTTTGTCCATAAAAAAAGAGTGCAGGTCTGATTAACTATGCAACTTGTGCTGCTCTTATATGATTTGCTTTTCGGATTATTGTGTCTTTTTTTCCCACACATATGTGGTCTGATGAAGCTAACATTAAATGGTCGTGGAATAAAAATAAGAAACCGTATAGTGAAACATTGCCAGGTCGTAAACAAAACGCGATACGCTCCAAAATGAGACCGGGTAATTCCGAGAGCTTCATCCACCTCAGCCGCTAATGAGAGGGTATCATGAAACAATCAGAGAGAAGCTGCAGAAAGCCTGAGGTATGAAAAGAAACAGGGCTGGAACGAGTGAAGAGAGCGAGTCGGCAAGAGAAAGATTAAAGCAGAAGGGGTAATTGGTGTATAATCTCTGGGGCAATTAGCATTGTTGGTGCTATTATGCCTTTGACTCATGTCATTCTGAATGTCTGGCTATGAGCCATCTTTCTTTCTATCTTCTTCTCTCTCTTTCTCTGTGTCTCGCTCTTGTGCTCCAAGTCTGGACGGATGGTGGGTAAGCTCCAGATTAAGCCTACGGTCTGTATGTGGAGGCGTGGTGCTCATTAAGACACCGCGCTGATCCTTCATCATCACCCACTACAAAATAAACCATGTGATTTGCCATGATGAGTCTCTCTCTTTCTCTCTCTCTTTCTTTGTCTGTCTCTCCATCCTCTAGAGGTGCTGCCCTCCCACGCCGTCTGTTTCCCAAAGCCCGGTCTCAGTCTAAACACACAAACATTTGTAACACACAGTAGCCATGGAGCTCATCTGGCTGTCTGCGAATGTTTATCACAAGATGGATCGTCATATTTTGTTTTTCTTTTCTTTTCACACACACGCAATAAAATTCCATATTCCATATTTACATATCCAGCAAAACAAATGTTTAGATACTCTAAGAAAAAGACAAGGCTGATAACTAAGTGCTGACCTTGACTTCTTATAAGTAATGGCACCCTTCCAAGGTCACAACACCCCCGATCACGTCCTCTCCGCGATGACCGTTTGCGCGGCGGCTGTGTTTTTCTGTTTTGTTTTTTTCGTCCCTTTCTGTTTGTCCTCCGGATATTTACATCCTCCAGCGAGAAATGCTGGGACGTGGCCCAGAACAGCTGAAGAGCTACACCACAAGAAGGGAAAAGGAAAACATAACAAAACACAACACAACAAAAGAGACACAGAGACATGAAGCATCCAGTGTCTCGCAGACGGCCGAGGCGGAGATATTTGTTTTTTTCGTATTTTTCATGGTTTTTTTTTTCTCAAGGGTAGCGTTTCTTGCGATTAAGTAAACATGGGGAGATGGAGAATGTTGGCTTTTCACTCTTTTCACTTCCTTTTGTTTAATTAGAAAAACAGAATGAGAAAAATACCATGTGGGATATGTAAACTGGGAGAACACACAGCAAAAAAAAAAGAGTTTAAGAGGCTTGAGAGGCAGGAAGCGATGCTGACAAATAGTGAAGACGGAATAAATACAGAGACAAAGAAGGAGTTTGGGGCTGTGATACTCTGGGTAACAAAAAAAAAAAGAAAAACTGAGACTGGAGTGAAGCAAAACATTAGAAAAAGAAAAGATTAAAGGCATTTTATCACATGAACTGATATGGAAAAGCAAACAAACAAACAAACAAACAAATAAATAAATAAATAAATAAATAAATACGAGTGTAAAAACTGTCCTCTATTATTTTATGCTAATTTCACTGATCGTTTTGCCTAAAAAATAAATAAAGGAAAAAGACATCTGTGAATATGTTCCCCATTAAATATTTAATTTAATAACCTTTTTTTTTTGACATCACTATACATTCATTTAAGAAAAACAAAAGATGTGGTGTAATTATTTTAATTAATACAGGAAATGGGACGTTGTCTTACATCATAACCAGTTTTAACAAAAAATTTTAATTTACAAAAAAAAAAGAAGAAAAAAAAAGAAAGAAAAATCACAAATGTCCATTATGACCATTTGGAACATCAGAAAATATTTTAGTTGGGGGAAATTGCTAATTTTATACATTTGATAGCTTTATTTTCCATAAATAACAAAAAATGTAAATTTAAAGAAAACATTTTTAGCAATTAAAAAAAAGTAAAAATGTTGCCATCCTACAAACCACCTAAAGTAAAGTGTCAAAAAACCCCAAAAACAATTATACAGCAAAAAGATCCTTGCACTCATGGCATAATTTTCTTATATTAATTACATGTATAATAACATGCTCACCTTATTTTACATATCTCTCAATTTTTGTCCCTTTTTTTTGCTCATGTCTCTTTGGAGGCTCTGTAGAAACCTTACAACTTAATCAAAAGCAAAGATATAAAGTATATTTCATTAATGAAAAATAATAAAAATGTGCATATTTTCTCAGGGCAAAAAAAACTTTTCTAATTAAAGAAAATAATAATGCTGCCATTTTAACTAAAAAGAATAATTGTAGTTAAATATATTTTTAACCTTTTGATCAATTTAACTAAGGCTAAAAATGACTATAAAACATTGACTGATTTTTTCCATACTTCTGATTACTTACTACATTTTGTTTGGATTTAAACGTGATTAAGAACACAGACAGCCTCCTGTTGTTTTTCCTCGGTTGGCACGTCGCACCTCATCTCAGCCCCGGTTCTGCGGGTAATTATCGAGACAAACACGCTGGTGTGTCCTAAACCTTCCTTCTGAAAAACAAATGAATAATCAGGCTCAGATCCGTGTGTATGAGCGGACGTTGGAGACAAGCCGATTGCATCAGGGATCGTTGGGATCATGTCATCTCAGCTCCACTAATCTTGCAGAAAATGTTTGTTTGCCACCTGATGGTGTTTCAATACACGAGTGTTAAGACGAAAGAGTTTGAGCACTGAACATCTTTTCATTGTTTATGAGTCTCTTGTAAATGATACTGTATGCTAGTATGTCTGGGTTCGTTTGGGTCTGATGGCTTGGGGGAAGAAACTGTTACATGGTCTCACTGTGTGCACCCAAATGCTGTGGTACCATTTTCCAGACAGCAGGAGGGTGAAAAGTTTGTGTGTGTGGGATTGTCTATGATGCCAGTGGCTTTGCAGATGCAGTGTATGGTATAAATGTCAGTGATGGAGGAAAGAGACACCTTAATGATCTTCTTAGATGTCCTCAATATACGCTCCAAGATGGTGCAGTTACCAAACCAGACAGTGATACAGCACACTGTTGTTCCTCTGTAGAATGTAGTGCAGATGAGGGATGGAAGATGGGCTTTTCTCAGGCTTTTCAGAAAATAGAGATCCAGTTGGGTTCATGTTCTCCCTCAGGTGAACACAAAGGTATTGTAATCCTTTTGTGCTCTCCTGAAGCCAGACATACCCCTGAGGGTCATCGCTGCTTGATGTGGTGGTGCTGGAGAAGCTGTTCCCGATCTGAAGCTGTTGAAGCCTCCCACTCAGTAAGATTAGGATTTGTTTGCAGATGGAGATGATCATACCCATTAAGCTCGGCTTCCAAATCAGGTGCTGAGGAAAAATTGTGTTGAATGCTGAACTGAAGTCTATGACCAGCATCCAAACATACC
>JAOVVA010000037.1:2616537-2653249 GCA_028565275.1 Leiocassis micropogon | reverse complement strand
ATGGCTAGACAGTTATGGAACATGTTATCAAAATTGTAACTATTGTAACTATTTTGAACAAGAGAACTTAAAGTAGTTTCAGTTGTAACGTGTAAACACTAAATAACGTGTAAGTATTATTTTAAGTGTGAAGTATGCTGCATTTAATTCGTTTATTGCATTCTACAAGCATTCGCATACTATCCGCCCTAAATATGAAAACCCGGCCTCGCACAGATAAGTTGAGGCGAATGGAAGATGTAATTTTATGGCGGCGTCAGATAACTGAGGATATTCAGGCATCACGCTCAACCAAAATGACGGCAGAGAGGAAGAGCTGTATAAGTCTCGCAGTCTCGTGTCGCACTTTAATTCGACTAACTTATCCGCCATGTCAACTGGAAGGTCTTTTCCAGGGCAGATAAAGGGATCTCTGACCCAAGCAAATGAACTGAAATCCTCAGTGAAATAACGGCCGAATTGTTGTTTTAGTCCCTCTACATGCTGAGCAACTGTATCAATCAAAGGAGAGATATTTATCCCTGTCTCTCGCACAAAGTCAGCGAAGTTGGGAAACATGTCAACATTTTTATTAATCAGACGATCACGCCAAAGATCCAGTTTGCCAACAAATGCACTGACTTTTTCTGAAAGAAGCAAGATGTTGGCATCTCTCCCTTGCATAGATGTGTTCAGCGAATTCAGCCTATCGAAAATGTCTACAAGGTATGACAACTGCACTAACCAAAGGGGATCATCCAGGTACCGCGCAAGGTTGGACTTAACATTTACAAGAAATGTCTTCACTTCGGAACGTAATTCGTAGAGGCAATGTAAAACCTGACCTCTGGAGAGCCAGCGAACCTCAATATGAAAAAGGAGCTGCTCATGTTTGGCTCCCAATTCCTGACACAGCAAGGAAAACAAGTGTGCGTTTAATGGGCGTGCTTTAATGAAATTGACAATTTGCACTGCCTGCTTTAAAACTGTCTCAAGACACTCAGGCATTTTCTTTGATGCGAGAGATTCGCGATGAATCATACAGTGGGTCCACTTGGCTAATGGAGCTAAATTCTGGACACGAGTGACAAGGCCGCTAACCCTCCCAGTCATTGAGCGGGCCCCGTCCGTGCAAATACAGACACATTTATCCCATGACATGCCTGCATCTCGTAAATATCCACCCAGAACTTCAAACAATGCCTCGCCGGTTGTGTGCTCTAGAAGGGGCCGACAGAAAAGAATGTCCTCCTCAATATTAGCATTTTTTTACATATCTGATATAGGTAAGCAACTGTGCTAGCCCTGCAACATCAGTTGTCTCATCAAGCTATAGGGCATAGTACTGCCTTTGCATGATGTTAACTAGCAATTGCTCTTTAACGTCGCTTGCCATGTCAGATATGCGGCGGCTAACGGTGTCATTAGAAAGGGGAATGTCACTAATCTGCTGAGCGAAATTTTCTCCAAACATAACCTGACAGATATCTTTGGCAGCAGGTAAGATTAGCGCCTCAGCGATTGTGTGAGGTTTTCCTAATTTAGCCACACCTTTAGAGACGTAGTACGACGCTTCTAGACACCTGTTGGACACTGATGTGTGTTTGCTGAGGTTGCGTTTCTGCTGTTCAAGGCCAGATAACTTTAATTTGAAAAAATCTAAGAGTTTGTCTTTAAGTGTTGGATGTTTAGTTTCTAAATGGCGCTTCAGCTCGCATGGCTTCATGCTGTCATTTGCTGGGGCAGCAGTTCAGCATCTGTCCCAGCCACCGTAAAGCCAAGCTGAAGATAGCTAATGTCATACTTTCGTATTTTACACTTCTTAGCAGTAGGAGCTGACGACGCATCGTCACAACTCCTTTTCGTACGTGTAATGAATTTATCCATTATCTTCCCAAAATTCGTTCCGCTGCTACTGACAATCTGAACGTGTCTGCACTGACAGCTGGATAAAAGGCGGGCTAATAAGCTCCGCCTCTCCAGAACGACAGAAAAAAGCAGTGAGAGAGAAGCGCATTTTTCACCCCAAGCTGAACATGTTTTCTTCCAAATCAAACAGGGTTTTTCCATTTTTCCATGTGTATTCTACCTGAAAGGTAGTGCATTGTCTCTATTTTTTCTTGAAAACAATTTGCGCCCCTCTTCCGATCTGTCAAATAAAGCAGGATGTGCCTTTTGCAAAACATGTAGCTACATATTTAATAATAGATTGTGAACCAATAGGTCACATGACCTGGAAGTTATTGAAATATAATATATTATTTCTATTTATTAATTAGCATTGAAGATGCAAAGTCAAAATACACCTCCATTTATTTTATTGACAGTGGATTTACAGTTTTCTACAATTGCTATGACAGTTTTTTCAAAACATTGAACAAGTTTCCTAAACTCTTAACGCACCGTCACACTTAAAACACACAATTGGCAAAATGGTTAATTTCATGCTCAAAATCACACATTGTAAACTAAACCTCAAAACCAATTTTCAAAATACAATAATAAACTACCACAGTACACTATGTCTAGCAAAACACTGCAAACATGTTTTAAAATCAAATAATTATTCAAAACAGTAACACATGTTCTCTTCCAACAGGAACATTTAGTCAATCATAACACATTTTGACAAAAAACACTATCATCAGCTGAAATTACAGAAACTGCATTATGTTATGTGTCAGGTCTGCCCTCATATTTGAAGCCTTTCTACATTTTTGTTTTGTTGGGTTTAGTAAATGCATGCGTTTTGTTACTTTTGGTGCAGAAATTCAATACAAAAAAGTGAACGACCATCTCAGAGTAGCTTTATAAAATGTACAGTTTATGTAAAAAAAAAATACAGACACAGAACTGCTGCAGTACAGACTTTATTTGCAAAAGGACATTACTGCAAGATATACAAACAGAAAAAGCACCGGAATTATAATAAAAAACAAAACAAAGTAATCTTCTATTCTGCCCGGTCTTCTGCATTTGGCCACATGTTCTCATCCACATCACACCTGATATCTTCTCTGGCAAGGCATCGTGGGAAGAATCTTTTGGCATGCCTTATCCACCCCTGGCAGTGTTCAGCTGTGATGTCTTGGCATGCAGCATCCATTGCATCCAGGAGGGACATTTGGTCATGTGGACGATGGTCAAAAACCTTCCATCTCCAGGCTGAGAAAAACTCCTCAATGGGGTTGAGGAAAGGGGAGTAAGGGGCAAGGAAATGGGACATCATCCTTGGATGGGCGTCAAACCAGGCTGTGACTGCACGGGAATGGTGGAATGCTACATTGTCCCATGTGATAACATACAGTATTTTGGCAAGTGGTCTCCCACCTGTCCCCTTTCTACCTCTGGCACCAGTCTTTCGTGCAGGTCTTCTAAAAATAGGAGAAGGCGGTCGGTGTTGTATGGGCCAATCTGACATTTATGTAGGAGTGCACCGTTGTTGGAGATTGCGGCGCACATGGTGATGTTGGCTTCTCTCTGGCCCGGCACGGTAACTGTGGCCCTTTGGCCTATTATGTTTCTCCCACGGCGACGCCTTTTTCGCCACGTTGAAGCCAGCCTCGTCAACATAGATAATTTCATGTGGGACTTGATTGGCCTCCAATTCCATGACTCTCTGAAAGTAATTACACACAGTGTATGTAAATGCTGTGCTGTACTGTATATCTACTGTATGTACTAATGCACTCCAGGTTTATAGAGTAGTTTACTGCAAAACACACTGTGTATAGTACAGTAATGACTGTATTGCATAACCTTACCTGGACGTATTGGTGACGGAGTTCTTTGATGCGCTCACTGTTCCTTTCAAAAGGAACTTATTGATTTCAAAAGAAACTTATTATTATAGTTGTTTCATTCGGACTCTGTGTTTAGCTAGAGTCCGAGAAATGGATGTTATGCTGATTGCTAAAATGTTCCCAAAGACAAGGTTGTCCTCTACAACTCTGGAGTGAATGTCCTTCAGTTTTATTTCACTGTCAGCAATCACCATGTTGACAATAGCAAGTTCCTGTCTTTCATTCAAGAGCTTTCCTCTGCCCCCTGAGGGAGGTAGACGTTGAATCCTTAGAGGGACAAAATACAGTTACATATTAGAGACCGGAGGCATACAGTCACTCTAATACAGTAAATGGTCAAATTATTTACACTTTGCTGAAGGAGAAGCAATATCCTACCTGTTGGTTTCTCTGAAAATACGGACAATGGATGCCACTGTGTCCCGCCTGAGATTTGGCTGTACTCGTTCACCAGCCTCTCTGTATGATAGCTCGTGGTTTATGACATGGTCAATAATAGTAGCTCTTATTTGATCAGTTACCCAAGCTCTGGTCCTTCTCTGAGCGCCACCACGCACTCTCCCTCTACCTTGCCCTCTCAATTGTCCTGGTACTCGTCTTCCTCTCCCTTGTGCAGGCTTTTTCTCTTTCTTTCTTTCTTTCTTTCTTTCTTTCTTTCTGTTGCTTTATATTGTTCCTTTTCCACACATGATCAGCCCAAAGACTCCTCTTCTAGAACATATGATCATCAGTAGATGTGGCACAGTTATTTGTGAGTGTGTGAATGTGTGTTAGTGTGTGTGTGTCTGTGTGTGTGTGAGGGTGTTCAGGTCAAACCGGGGCTTGTGATGAAATGACATACATTAACAGAAGACATTAACAGAAGACTTCAAGCACAGTACGGTGATGAGTGCTGTGCGGGCAGGAAAACATTTGAACAGTAAAAACATTTTAAAGAAGGCCGTACGAGGTGGCTCGGAGTCCGATGCAGTCGTTCCCGTGAACATTCAGCGTCTACTTGTGGAAGAGGCGCATCTGTCTGTGGGAACTGTACACACAATCATTCACCAACACCACTTGCACATTACAGGAACTCATCTGGGAGTTCCTGGGAGGCCAGACATGAAGCAGACAGTCCAATCATGACATCCCAGCACTAGTGATACACTGGGATAAGTGCATTAGTGTAGCAGGGGATTATATAGAGAAATAAAGAGTTTTTTTCTTCTATGAGTTTTTCCTCGTTTTTTTAACACTGTTCTGTTATTCTGCACAATCAAGAGTCGCAGTTTGTCTTGAACAATAATGTATTTATGAATTTCTTATGTTTATATTTATATTAAAGAGAATTCATGCAGAACGTTTATGTTATAAATATCTTGTGCTACACTGAAAATGATAAATAGTTATTAGATAAATCAATAGAATGGTTTGTTTAACTTATACAAAACATCTCAGTTGATCTGGAGGTGATTTCTGTCTTATTTTTGGCCGAAATGTATCTTTAAGCCTTGCGTTCGCTGTCCATGAGTGTGCATGATAGAGGTAGAAACTTGTCTATTCCTCCTTTCTATCCTTTAAGCTGACTGAAGTGAAGATCTTTGCACAGCTTGATCTGATCATATTAGACCCTGAGAGGTCATGGAGGTTAATTTTGAAACATTCATGCTTGAGTATTTTCTTGCATCCACAAACCACAAAAATGGTAGCAGCTCCGTTTTGCTGCTGTCGGTCCTATTCATAAAGGAGACTGAACCGTGTAAGGGTTCTGGGCTTGGGCGTTTTATAGCACCCAGAATTCTCCTAGTCAAATGGACCATGGGTCTATGAGCCTACTATGTTGTCTCTCATTCTCTCTTCTCTTGCTGCCCTTCAGGCTTCCCCGCTGGTTCGGGAACGCCAAGAATCCATCCTCGAAATCACCAGGATCCTCATGTGTTTTCCATGAGGCGTATCACGCAGAGGTTTGCAGCCATATGACGAGTAGAAATGCTTGGGCCCCCAAAACTCCGCACCTTTAAAAAAACGCGGTTGGAAAATCAGAGACCCGTAGTTGTTATGGGTGATTATGCATGAGAAGGCACTGACACCTCCAAGGGGGCGAAATGAATGAACACACAAAAAGGGGGTGAGGAAAGATCGATGCAGAGAAGTTATACAAGGTTCTGCAAGGTTTAAAACCCCTGAGAAGCACCCCATGCCTGCCAGAAGCAATGAAACAGCCGGCTTTAAGAGCTGCTCCACTTTGAAACGCTTTCAGTTTAACTTCTAGCATATGCGAAATCCGAGAAGCTTCTCAGGATCCTAAGGGATATGCCTGGAATATTCTTCTGTTGGATTCGCGCCTGGTGTTATGTACTGTAAATGTCAGGATCGACAAGTATAATCATCAGTGACGAGCTGAAAAACGCTTTTCAGCTGGGGTTTATATTCTACTCGACTGCACACAGAGCAGCCGCAATTGTTAAAACAAGTGACGAGCGACTTTGAAGGAGTTCGGTGGGGTTTTTTTTTTCCCTTTCAAAAGGTATTTAAGAAGTCTATAATGCAATCGTATCAATCAAAATCTGTTAACACCCCAGAATTCAATTTCATCTCATGTTACGAAGGGTGGTGAAGTAAAAGAAATTGGGTTAGTACTGTATAATAAAATACAGCAGCTACTGCGTCACTGAAATAAAAAAAATTTAAAAAACGAAACAAAAACTTCTTATTAAACACCGAATTGTCTTTTTTTTGGTGCTTATACATCGTCCAGTAACAATAAACTCAATTCCAGCTTTATATGACTGACATAGCAGCGTTCTAAACATCCCATGACTAGTCACATACAAGCGTTAGCACTCATTGTAATGCTATCTGCTATAACAAAAGAGCTTATGTAGAAAATGAAAAAAATAATAACACGCCTCAGGTTTGTTTTTATGAATTCTTGGCTTTTTATAGTTTTCTTTTATTTTCTATTATAGTTCTGTTTATGTTCAGCATTGTGGAAAGAAAACAAACTTGAAAAAAAGTTATGCGGATGTTCCACAACATCAAACTAAACTATTCGTAGATAAAAAAAATATGAGAAAATAATCAAATTCGGACCAGGACCCGTGAAGGAACTCCTTTTCATGTCAAACCACATCACAGCACCGTGTCATTGGTTATTTTTCCATAACAGAATGTTACTGCATTTAAATTGATTCTTTTCTAGGCTTTCATTTTCATGTACAGCTTCTACAACAGGTATGTGGCTTTAAAGCGAACACTAGGAAATTATTGCTAACATTCATTTATTCAGATTAAAGTTATATAGGTGAAATGTAAATCTGTTTTTAAAAATATACATATATTTGTATGTACTTTTATATAATAAAATATTGAATTTTATATAAACTTTTATATATTATTTAGATGTTTGACTTTTGTTTGTGTAGAATAAGAGAACACAGTTTTTCCTGTATTTCTCTATATAATCCTCTGCTACACTAATGCACTTATCCCAGTGTTTCAATAGAGCTTAGATCCCATCAAGGTAAACAGGTTTCTCAGTACGCCACAACCATGATCAGATTGCCTACTTCATGTCTGAAACACTGGCCTCCCAGGAACTCCTTTAATGCCTTTTCTAAATGTTTTGGAAATGTCTTGGAGTGAGGTCAGGACTGTGTGGAGGATGTGGCAATAATTCCCAGCCGAGTTCTTGTAATGTACAAGTGGTGTTGGTGAATGATTGTACAGTTCCTGCATTCTTTTGAAGTTATCCATCAAGGATCAGACATTCCACTCGCTGAAGGTTTACAGGAACGACTGCAGCGGGCTCCGAGGATCGTCAGCTTTCTTTAAAATGCTGCCACCGTTCAAATATGTTGTCGTACTGTCCTTGAAATCTTCTGTAAATATTAAACAGTTTCACTTTTTCACTCGAGGGAAATTTCATCAGAAGTCCCGGTTTGACTTGAACCCCATTCTTACTTCGGGCTCTACATTAATTAATTCAGTATTGTACACTACAATCATTTTCTTTGTTGTGTAAAAATGTTGTTTTTCTCTCATATCTTCTAACACTGGATCATTATTTTTCAGAAATGTTTGTCAGTGCATACAGGTGGTTTCAATAACGGCTCCCTGTTCAGTCAGGCCACATTATAACACGTCTCAAGTTGCAGCAAACAGAGAAAAGAAATCTGTCTAATTAAACACAATGCATCTATTCTGCTCTCAGAGCTACTGGCTAGCTGACTAGCATCCGGTGAGTAAACTGCAGCCGTGGAGATGGCCTCTCTTAGATAAATACAAATTCGTTCCTGATGCGAACAGCCTGTTTAGTGTGACAGGCTCTGACCTCGGTCCAAACCAGACAAAGTTTCTCTGACCACAAGAATTCTTATCGTTGGGTTTTAGCAAGAAAAGGATGTGGAAGTTTTCATGCTAAGTCCTTGATCCCGAAGACCCACCGCATAGGCAAACTACACAAATACATAAATACATCCTTCTGCCCAAAATGCAAACCACATGCCAAGCTTTGCGTAGAAAAAAAGAAATGTGTAACTCGTGTCCAAACCAGTTGTGAACGCTGTCATTTCAGGGAATCAATCTTTCAAACATGGCACTCTGGAGCATTTAGAAAATCCACGATTGAGTTCTGTCTGTTTGATGAAAAGATATAAAGCAGCGACGACATTTCGTTTCAGTTTTGCCTCTGCGTTTCGAGTATAGAGGTGAGACGCGCCGCTATAATCGCTAATCTCGCTCATGACTGAGACGACCAGTCAGCCATTAGAGACGGCCCTCATAGCCAGGAAAGCATTAGCCCTTATTCGTGTCAGATCTTTGCCAAACCACCATCACACACCTGAGCACACGCACACATGCACACACATACACACACACACATACACACACACATACAAAAACCCACAATAAAGCTTAACACTCCACTTTGCATAGTTTTTTTTCCCCCCACAAACAATTATTTTCACATGGACCTTGAAACTCAAAAAGCAAAAAATCCTAACAGACTGCCATAACGGTCAAAATCAAAGGACTGGAAAAGCGAAACTTTCTCGTGAATAAGATAAGATATTCCAAGCTTTGAACAGGATAAGGCGAAAAAATTAAAAACAACTTTGATTTCAAGCCAGAAGCGAGCATTAAAAGGAGAAAGGTGTTTAACCTCGTGACTTCCTTAGAATTATTCGGTCACAGAGCATTTCATTTTAGCATGAAAAATGAAACAACGCAGCAATACCCATACCAGAATTACTGTATATCAGCTGATATCTAAACATCTGATATTGTTTTCTTTAAAAGCTCCAAACCTGAAGCATGTTATGATGAAACTCTTTCACACAAAAACTTCTTTCATCGATTCACCTAAGAAATATCAATAACAAAGTATGAACAATAAAAATTTGTTTATTTTTATTTTATACATTTGTTACAGGATCTGATAGCCGATATCTTTTCTGTAACATCTGATCCAGATTGGTTTTGTTTTGTTTTGTTTTGTTTTTGTTGCTCAAATCACCCTGATAATGATGCATGGTGTTGGATCGGTGCAATCTCTGCATAGAATCCTCATGCCGGGAAAAGTTTTAACCATAAAGGAGAAATGTGCTTCTTAGTCTTTTGACTCAGATTTACAACAAAAAACAAAAAAGTGATTAAAAAAAAAATCTTGTTTTATTTTTTTTATCCTTTTTTCATTTTTCTATTGGTCTAGGGGTAAAATTGCCAGATAATTTTTTTTCCCTATTGTGATCTCATATAAGAAGAGCCCCTCCCCCTGCTTGCTACCAAGCCCTGCTGTTCTCTGAAGGGGCGTAACTCCAAAGTATTTCACTTACACTGAAAGAGCACATTTGAGGTATCAAGAAATGCATTATCTGAGGGTTATTTCAGCTGGAACATTAACACACACATTTACATTCGCATTTACATTTAGGCATGTCGCAGATGCTCTTATCCAGAGCGTCTTACAAAAGTGCCCTGAAGTTTCCGTCATTGGATAGATAGTCAAGTTATCCAAGGGTGCTAATAGTTTTACATTTCCTTTTTTTTTTTTTTTTTTTTTTGGACAGAAATGGCTGTAGTATTGGTGGGAATTCAACTTAAAAAAAAAAAACAACTAAAACGTATACATGAATAATTTTTTTCCTGTTTCAAATAATAGCGATATACACACAATGGAGAGATATGTTGATGCACTCGTGCTTTCATCTGTCTCCATTATGTGATATTTTTCTAAGATGGTCCGTCAGAGATAAGGCGGTGTCTGGAAGGCTACCAGTATATGCCAAATCTTTAAAAAAAATGAAAAAGGTGCCGGGTTCAGGGTGAAAAATAAACAGTACTCTTGGATCTCACATCCTCGGCATGATGTCAGGTGATGAGCAGGTAAAGGACGCGGGGGATGAGGGTGGGATGGGAAAAAGAATGAAAGTACAGCTCCAGGATTCCCGCATTCCATTCTGAGCGTGGCTTATTTCCCATGTGATGTTCTGCATGTTCTCCTCATGTACAGGGTTCCTTAGGGTTCTCCGGAGTCCCCATGCCTCAGAAAGGATCTGAATGTGTGAATGTGTGTGTGGTTGCTCTGATTGCAAATCCACCATGACCCTGTGCAAAATAAGCAGTCGCTGACGATAAAGAAATGAATGAATATCTAGTCCATGCTTTTACAAAGTTTGTTAAGGATTCTTTAAATAATAAAGTGTTCTCAGAACAATTTCTGATAGGGAAACACTTTCAAAGATTCTACATAAAGTTCTAATCAAAAAATGTACGGTTTATGAGAATATAAGACTCTTCATGCTAATCAATACCAGTCCATTTTACGTACTTATGAAATGATTAGATTTCCTCGAAAAAGTTCTAATCAATTTAACCAATCACGAATCTGTGATGTCATCACTGTGCGCCCTCTACTCCTCCCACCAATCGCAGAGTTGATTCAAAATCCACAAATATTTGAGACGTCGTCTTACTACCACATCATTTTTTTTTCACTTTTTTATTTTAACAAGAGAAACGCATTGAAATTCATACTTTTTCAAAAAAAAATTCAGAAGAGAGAGAACTCTCCCTTTTTTAAAAAAAAAAATAGTTGTAAATCTTGCTTTAAAACCCCTCATAAGTTCGCCTCTGCATGCTGAAACTCTGTAAGCTATATTCACGTCTTTTATTCCTGGCCAACTCTAAGATTATGTTCTGATTTTATGATATTTTCTCTCTATTGATCTCAAGTTTTTTTTCCCCGCAGCATGTGGTAACTGTGATGTCATTAGAGATCTCTGTTGAGTTTAAACATTTCTACTTTTGAAGAACACACACGTACACACGCACGCGCGCTGCGGGTCATCCATATGGAGCAGCGCGTGGCTCACCATGACACACGTCCAACGTGTCCACATCGAGATTCATCCATTGGCCATGTAAACACACGTCATGGTCTATCGTTCCCTCGTGGACATCCGTGTTTAGCTGGGCAATAAACGCGGAATGTTCAGTTTTATTAGTGTAAACACTTTGGTTTTTTTTTTTTTTTCAACTCTATGATTACATAATGCAGGGTTTATGCATGAGGTTTATGGGATGGCCAGATGTCAGAGATAGTGCGAGTAAATAGATAAGCAATGTGTATGTATATATGTATGTGTACTGTATGTACAGCTGAAGGAGATGTGTCTATATGTGTGTGTGTGTGTGTGTGTGTGTGTGTTTCTCCTAGTTTCCAACACAACCTCTATAATATCTAATGTACAACTGTTTTCTTTTTTTAACCCACTTATTAGTTTCTAACGATGTTAATAAATCATCTTCAGCAATAAATCATTGTTAGTGCCGTTTCTTACATTTCTAAGACCGCACACTCTGCATTACTACCGCTCCTGAAAAAACAAACTAATAACCCATATATTACGTTGGCACATTCGCTGTTATTTTGGAAACCAAAATATTATGGAGTGGGTTCCCTCAATAAAGTGGCCTGACTCGACAGTTTTTGGTTATTCCTGAAAGTCTGTTTAATAAAACGACCAAAGTGATTCCACCACAAAGTTTCAGCCTTTTCAGCGGTTCATGGATCGTGCTGGTCGTCTGAGCCGGTTATGTAATTTTTGCAGGATAATGATGATAAATGTAAACGCTTAGCATCACCAACCTTGAAGACATTTTCCTAGATGACATTGAGCTTCACTTGCAGATATACTGTATGTGAGATACTGTATAACAAAGAAAGACAGAGAGAGAGAGAGAGAGAGAGAGAGAGAGAGAGAGTAAAAATGAATTAATTGCAGAATTAACCTGGGAAAACATGAAGTATACATAAAGTTGGTCCTTGGTGTAATATTATATCCAGGGCTTGATTTTTCCAGCAACTAACTTTTAAACATTCTCATTAACAACCTAAATCTTTAAAGCCTAACATGGAAGAAGATCTGAGTGGGCGTGTCCTGAAAGCCTTAGCAGGGAATGTAGACATGTTTTTAAGTCAATATATAGAAAAAGATGTACGCTGAAGTGTCCTGAACACCATAGGTCGGATATCGGGGTCTATACTGTACTTTGAGTCTATAAATGAAGAAGGGTAAATGTTGGAAGATTCTAAAGGGACATACCGTAGGTGGGAATGTGGCTGTGTATTTGAAAGAAGATCTGAATGGGGATGTCATGATGCCCATAGGTGGGAATGTGAGTGTGTTTTGAGTAGTGATGTCAATCGATTAAAAAATTTAATCAAAGATAATCACAGTCATAGTCTGTGTTTTATAAACATGCAATGCTTGAAAAATGAAATGCAGATGTTGAAGGAAACAGATTATGCAGCTTTACAGGTATAATAAGATAAATTATACGTTATACCCATATAAGATAATATGGGGATCTGGTCTCATACTGACGACAGAGCTTGAACCCAGATCTTCAAACCAACAGCCTAGAGCTTTAGCCTCCTGAGCCACCACTCCCCCAGCTTACATTTAATATATTCTTGTTAAAGTAGTTCCCCTTGAAGGTATCTCAAGCACATAACTTTGGTTTTATTCAAACCTCTATCTAGGTTCGTTCAGTGCACCTGGTGATGTTTCCTCAGTCGTCTTATTATCCACGTTAAACTTGCTGTGATTATGGGAAGGCATTAGGGTCAAATTTGGTCATATGATTAATTTGCGTAAAAAAATAGTAATGCATTAAAATGTCTAGATTTATCGCATTCAATAACACTTTAATATTGACAGCCATAGTTTTGAGTCTATATTTGAAAAAAGATCTGAGTGGATGTATCCTGAGGATCATAGCAGCAAATCTGGGTGTGTCTCTGAGTCTATAAATGGAAAAGGATGACCATAGACCATATGACAGGAAGGTACTGTAGATGTGTATTAAGTCATAATTTGAAAGAGGATCTGAGTGAGCATGTCCTGTGGGCCATAGGTGGGAATGTGGGTGTGTCTTTGAGTCAATATATGGAAGAGGATCTGAGAAGGTGTGTCCTGAAGACCATAGAGGGAAAGGTGGTATTTTTTTTAAGTCTACATATAAAAGAGGATCTGAGTAGGTAAGCACTGAAGGCCATAGGTGAGAATGTGGGCATTTTTTTTATTTATTTTTTTTATCTACAAAAAAATATCTGGAAAAAAAAAGAATCTAAGTGGGTGTGTCCTGAAGACCATAGAAGGAAATGTGAATAAATCTTTGAGCCTATGGAAAAGTATGCAACCTGGAGCATCCTGAAGGCCATGGGTTTGAATATGGGTGTGTTTTGAGTCAATATATTGAAAAGGATCTAAGGGGGCGTGTCCTGAAGACCATAAAAGGGAATGTGAATGAATCTTTGAGCCTATATATGGAAAAGGATGTCAGCTGGAGAGTCATGAAGGCCATGGGTTTAATTATGGGTGTGTTTTTAGTCAATACATTAAAAAGGATCTAAGGGGACGTGTCCTGAAGGACACAGCTGAGCCATCTGGGCGTGTCCTTGATACAGTTTATGAGAGAAATAATCTGAAATGGAGTCTCTAAAGCTACATCAAGGGAATAGATTTGTACTTGACTTTCTGTAATGTGATGACTACATGACTCATGTAACTCTTGTTTTATATTATTTCTTGCTGTGAATAAATGGTTTTATTTGCCATTTTTCTTAATCCATTGTGAATCAGTTTGCATTGTGTATAAACAGTGGGTAAACACAACACACATATTTGTAAGTTATAAATGAGTTCTGTCCATTTTGAGTAATAAATGCTAAAAATGAAACAATATTGGATAAATAAATAACTGATAAATAATTTTATGTGTAGAGTGTATAAAAGAAATTAAAGTGGCGGTATGGGTAACGATATCATGTAATCAGAGGTGATGGTGATTCGGGGGGATCCCCAAATATGTGGTGCCTTGTTTCTATTAATCCTCCCTGTACTGTGTGTAGTACACGCATCAAAGACACATTTTTACTTTTCCACTGCCGTCAAAGCATTAAACATGACAGTGACACAACGGGGCCATGTATAAATACACTAAAATCTGCAATTCCTAACAGTTATTTGATTTTTCCGTGGTTCTTTCACTTTGAGATTCAGAACTAGAACTCTTTTAAGACTCAAAAAAAAAAAAGTCTTGAACCTTTAAAATATGTACTGAACAGAACGCAAGGGTTAAAGGTGAACGCCTGCTGGAGGGTACGGAAAGAACCGGAGTGAAGCTTGTCTTGAATTTTGTGTGATATAAGAGGGAAAAGGACTAGGCTAAAAAACTCAAACACAAACGAAAACGCGTGATAAAATATATCTAGCGGGAACGACTGGAATAACTGCAGATGTCTGGCTTTTGTACAAGGAAAGCTCTTTTCTCAGTCAAGAGCACGCAGTCAAATTCTCAGTGAAAGGTCTGGTTAAAATTTTATCAAAAGACAAATAAAACAGAGTGGACAGTCAAATAGTACAGTTAAACATATGTGCACAACCCCCCCACCACCCCCCTCACACACATGCACACACACACACACACACACACACACACACATGCACACACTCATACTCGCACACAGAGTTATTGACAGTACCCCAGTGTTTGACTTTACATATTTCTCAGTACACTCAGGCTTTGATAAGGAATAGGAGCCAGCTGGAGTTTTTCCATGAGGAACGCATGCAAAATAAAAGCCTCAAAACGTAACGAATGGCACGTGAAGTGATGACATGGGCTGGGGAAAAAGCATAACGACAGATGTTTAAGATAGATAACGCAGGACGTTGTGTTCATAAAGCTTTCATAAATACTGTACAGAAGAACAGATCAGTGATTAGTGTGTTACCTGACGGTGTTCACCTCTTACGTGTTTAGGTTGGACTGCTTATTAGCTGGAACGTCAGGGGAAGTCTTGTTGTAAAGTCTCATCACGGTTTTGTTGTGAAATTTACTTTAAACACAATGTTTTAAAAATGTCATTTTTGAGTTTTTCTCTTTTATAAGAAAATATCACAGTCCACTTATGAAAGCGCTCTAACCAAAATATGTACATTACAATACAAAAACTCTTGAGCCACCCCTCCACATTTTGCTTCCAAAGAGCCAGACCTTCTTGTATTTTTATGTAATCTTGAGGAATAGTTCTCCAGGCTTCCTAAGGCACTTTTCTGCCTCTCATTTTTAGCAAGTCTGTCATTTTCAGTCCAGTGCCTGTACCTGAGCCATTTCAGAGGAATGTTTTTTGCCTGTTAATCCACACAGTGACCTGGGAATCACTCAAGCATAAAAAAATCATCTAACTTAAGGCATAAACCAATGAGAAACAGGTGCAGATGATGACAGATGATCAGGCTGGTGATTAGTATACTGATGATACTGAATGCTGAGTGATTGGAACAGACGAGAGGGGAAATGAGGTTGCTGCTGAGGTTGTTACATAAACAACCAATTTTTAAATTGTATCTTTAAAGAAATCTTTAAATTTTTACATATCTCCAGCATTGTTCTAGAATGTGGAAAATAAATCGCATAACAAAAGACATTGAATTAAAAGGTGTATCCAAACTTTTGTGTTAATCAAGTAAGAAAATAAGGCTAGGACATTTATCAATTAGGTGAAACCACAATGTACATGTATGCACAGTTTGGCATTGAGATGGCATCGTTTTCTAAAAACAGGAGTCTAAAATAATTGTCTCAGTATATACATAAGCATTCTATAGTTCCAGATTTTCCTGTTTTGCTTGTTTCCCTCACTTCCGATTATTTATTATCCATGTTTAACTTTGACCGCCTATGTTTGGATCTCCGCTATGGATTTGGATTATGAGTTTTGGATTCGTCCCAATAAAGCATTTAACAGCTTTGTGCGCTCTTTCTCCCAAGGTTGCATATGAGACCTATCCTCGATCAGAAACCAGCAAGTTAATTGTATTTATCCATTTCTTCGATTTGTTGCCATATGGCTACAACGTTTTTAATCCGTCCAGCAATTCTTTAGCTGCTTTAAGCGTTTAATTGATTCTGTGCCGTAGAGTAAACAAGCCTGTACAATTCACCGCACTGAGGTCAAATATCCAGCCAGTCATTGTGACTTCACTGCTCACGTAGTTCAGGAGGTGATTTCCTTCAGGGGGGTCTGTGAATACTTCTACTGGAAATCACCACCTTATTATTATAAACATTATCATCATAATGTTCGAGCCAAACCAGGACTTTTGATCATTCAGAACAGAGTTATGGGAGTAAAAACTCTCTTTATTTCTCTCCTGCTAGACTAATGCACTTATCCCAGTGTTTCACTAGTGCTTGGATACAAGCAAGGTAGAAAGTTTTTTCAGTAAGCCGGTGCCATGATCACGTCTGAAACGCCGGTCTCCTAGGAATTCCTTTAATGGCCCAAACATTTGGAAATGTCTTGCAGTGAGGTCAGGACTGTATGAGGGATGTAGCAATAAGTCCCAGCCGAGTTCCTGTAACGTGCAAGTGGTGTTGGTGAATGATTATGTGTACAGTTCACACAGACAGATGCGTCTCTTCCACAAGTTGCCGACGTTGTTTTTTTCGAGAATCAGGCGTTCCACTTGATGAATGATCACTTTCATTCACCAGAAATTTCAGAAATTTCCAGAAAGTCCCGGTTTGTACTATTTTTTTTTTTTTTTTTTTGATGGTCATTTGAGTTGAATGGGTTTAAATCTGAATCTCCGATACAAGTCTATAAATGATGACAAGTTGGACCTGGATGTTATGTCAGACGGAATGTCAGGAATAAAAAAGATCTAGGCTGCTGCAAACACGCAAAAGTACTATTACACATATTTAAATAATGAGACAAGCTGGATTAGCTGTACTGAGAGAGGGGCAGTCGATCTGTTTTATGCTTTAAGAGATTCCTATCTGAAAAAAAAAAAACATCTATTGTTCCTTTTCAGATGTTTTTCCACTGGCAATCCGTGTAAGTTTCTACATACATCACACAACATGATGAGAAAGGATGACAGCTGTAGATAATTCTTCCAAGATGAGTATGGGCTTAGCTTGGGTGTTAACGACTGGCCTTTAACATCAATATGATAACAGACAGATCTCGACAGAATCGGTCTAGGCTGCAGAACACACCCTGGCTTTTCAGTCATTGTTTACCAGCGAACCGTTCAGGACTCGGCTTTTAAACAAACCGGGAAACATAGTGCAGATGCCGTGATGGGACGTAAATGTAGCATTCGGGGAAAAGAAAAAACATTAATAATCATGTTTGTATCGTGATCCGTTTCATTCAGGGTCAGGATGTGTGTAGCTGCTTCAGTCCTGGAGTCTGTGTGTCCTTGTGTTTCTTTAGCTCAGCCATGTGAATGTGTGAAGCTCATCACGGTTCATTCAGCTATCCTATCCTGTCAAGATGTTGCTCGTCCAAGCAACACGTCATTGGACTGCATGTCATTAGGCAGAATTAAACACTGCTGATTTGTCCCTGGCTGCGAGGAGCACCAGAGCGCTCAAACATCTGTGCAGAAAGTCTTACCGGAGCCTCGCGCTGGCGTGGGAGAGAAGCTGCATGAATGGGAGGGAAAGAGAGGACAGGACAGAGGGTTCGGCAAGAGAAAGAGAGAGAGGAAAAGTTAGTGAGAAACAGATTGAAGAGGAAAGTTGGACAGTGAAAAGGTGAAAGATGCACTCGTCAACGTAGGTCGCTCTGATATCATAAACATGTGACACAGAATGGGGATCAAACTGGCGTGAGAACTCAACTCGCTAGAGAGAGAAAGAGAGACGAGAGAGAGAGAGATGAACTACATAGAGGATGGAAAGAGTGCAGGAGTGAGATGAAGACAGACAGATATATAACCAGAGAGAGATAAAGACACGGAGAGAGAGATGAACTGGATAGAGGAGGGAAGATAAATGCTTGAGTGCCGGAGAGAGATGAAGACAGACAGATGTATATAGAGAGAAATAAAGACAGAGAGAGAGAGAGAGAGAGAATCCTGAAGGAAAAAATTAAGCTTTTCGGTAGGCCTGAGTGCAAAAGTTTGCACGCCCCATGGATTCAGGGCGATAAAATGGTCCACATACTGCTGCTGTCTCCTCACCAGCCGCCTTTTTTTCTTTTCTAACTTAATAATACCTACAAATAAATAAAGAAATTAATTAATTCATTCATTAATTAATTAATACAATGACTAGTTACAGAGAAACTGCAACATGTAAAATCTGGAAAACCTCCAGTTACAGCTTTACCTCTGACTGTTACTAAGTGCTGATCCTGGAGACTCTTTCCATAGATGTTAAATAAACATCTCCTTACAGAAAACGTCAAGCATATAAGCAATCACACACACTTTTTCAATCTGTTCATGCGGATCATCCGCTGTACAAGGCCCTGTGAATGAGCTGATGTAACAGAATATAAACCTGTGAATAGCTGGAACAACTATCAGAGCTGCTGTTATTCACAGCGTATGATCAATCTGCCCAATCTGAGATGCCTTGTCTTGTGTATAAGCGTCAATAACCTTTTAAACATCTCAGCTTTGAAACAGTCCCTTTAATCTTCATTCTGAATGTCACGTTCAATCCTGAACGAGCGACAGATGTCTCTTGTGTCCTCACTGTAGCCTTTAGTGCTTAGACATGATCACTTCAGGATAGTCTTTATCACTAACACATGGATCATTCTGTCTGTCTCTGTCTCTCTTTCTCACTCTGTCTTTCTCTCACTTTCTCTCTCTTTACCTCGTCTGACACACTGTTGCTCAGCATAACGAGATCAGCAGCGTTTACCCGGAGGTCACATACTCATCAATTTAGAGCTCAGGACAAAGGGCCTAATCAATGATGTGTGCTGAAGAAAAGTCACAGAGATAGTGCTTATCAGTGACGACATTCGTGACACTGATGATGCAGCACTTCTAACATGCCGCTTACTACACGTGATTGTAAATATTGGGGATATTTCTTAGGGAGATGATGGCTGACACTGTGGCAGGATCTTTAGACTCCCTGACTCAAATAAAATGTAGACTATTAACATGTACATTTTACGCAAATAAATTCAACTGAACAGTTCAATCTGTTACATTGCATGGAGGAGGAGCATGAAAAGAGGGATAATTTTTTAATATATCATAAATAAGGACAGATCATCCCAGTGGACACACAGAGTAACCCTCAGGTCATGTGTAAAGCGTCTGTTAAACTCAAGATCCTTTAAGAGGTCTCTAAATCCCAATAGCGAAATAACAACCTACAAACATCATAAATAACAAACGTAATACAAATCAGCAGCTTGTAACGTGATAATCCTGTAAACCTAATAAATTTCCCACAAACGTTATAGTTGTTGCTATTACATTTAAAAGGATTGCAATACCTTCCCACAAATGTAATATGAAATGTATTACATTTGTGAAATTCTTCCATTACAAGCTGCAGATTTGTATTACATTTGTGGTTTATTTATTATTACTACAGTATTATGTTTGTGGCTTATTTATTATTGCATTTGACAGATTATTATACTAAAAGCTCCACTCCAGAATCGGATTATGTTTATGGTTTATTACATTTGTGTTCTGTTTTCATGTTATCAGTCAGGTGTTACAAGGTCTTTAGGTCATCTCCATAAAAATATTACAGATTAACTAGGACTGCACAATTAAATGGCATACAAATCAGAATCACAATCTTGATCTGTGCAATCGTTTAATCAAGAATATATAGTCAGGAATTCATGTAGAGTTTGTGGATAATTTAAGGACCTTACAATTATTATTATTATTATTATTATTATTATTATTATTATTATTGTTTTTGTTTATAATTTTAAGTTGATAAATAAATATTGGCAAACATCCTCTTAATGATCATGTCCAATTATTTATGGTTAGCCTATATACAGTATATACATTTGCACAGAAAGTGGTACATTTAATAGTTAAATATCACAGTTTAAATCGTAGTCGCAAAATTGTGTCAATGACATTTTTTTTTTTATATCAAATCGTAGAGCTGTACTAATAACCCTGTAAAGATGCCCTGAAGTCGACTTTAATATGAGGTGTTAACACTTTTAGGGCTTTAATGGGAACTTAAAGTCTGTCCAGGTAGGAGTAGCTCCGTGTTTAATGTGTTAAAGTACTGACTGAATGTCCTAGGTTCAACCCCAACCCCCACCTCCACCAAGTTGCCACTGTTGGGCCCTTGAGCAAGGCACTTAACCTTAAATTGCTTGGGTGTATAATGCAATTTTAAAAAAAATTAAGTCGTTCTGGATCAGGGCGTCTGCCAAATGCCCTAAATGTAATGGGTCCTGAAGATGTTCCCCAGTAGATCTATAGGTCGTATGGTCCTGAATATCTGTGATCACTGAGATGTTGCTAGCCTTGTGTATTGTTGCTAGTCATATTAGTAATTTTATACACTTGTTCTCTGTTTTTTATGTGATCGCTGCACCTCTAGTTCATAGTTATGTGCTTGATGCGTATGTTCAGTTGTGTGAACTCAAACAAACAGGGGGAAAAAAGGTCAGTTTGGCTTTTACATGTAATCTTTCTACTGGGATTTAATTACTGGTGTACATTTCAATACATTTAGTGTGATTGTTGACCTGCGGTGTTGATAATTAGAGATACTGTATGAAGTCGTTTTAGTATATAGTTGGCGATATGTTCTGATATTAAGTATGATCATAATTAAACAATCCTACTTCTGCATCACACAAACTCTTGTTTTATAATCAGGGAAAATAATTAAGATTATGATCTGAATCCACAGTGTGCTCCATTGGATACGAGAAACGTGCCTGATTATATTCAGTAATATTTCCTCAACCATTTTCTCACAAACACACTCATGAGGTTTTTAAGGATTTCATCAGGTCATTGTCTGATATCGATTAATATTTAATCGCCCATTCTTTGATCCAGTATTCATCCAGAGCACATGACTTCATAGCGCCATCTACCGGTGAGGAAAATGGCTTCCAATAAATGAGCTGCAAGGTGCAATAATGTAAAGATGGCAAATAAGACAATGTTTTAATGTAACACCATGTTTTTATTATAATTTGTAAAAAAAAAAATTTGGCGTGTATATATATATATATATATATATATATATATATATATATATTTGAAATGTAAAGCCAACGTATATATATATATAGGCCTATATAACGTTGGGTTTACATTTCAAATGTATTTCAATAACAAACATTCATATAATATTTGCAATATGGCGGCTGTTGTATTATTTTATGTTGGTGCTTAAAAAAAACAAAGAAAGTGCTTTTTTTTCTTACTGTAGCCCATATTTATTTATTTTTATTTTTAATGTAGAGCATTCAAAATATTTTTCCCAATGATGATGATGATGATGATGATGATGGAGACAAGTTTAAAAGGCACTGAGATTGCAGTCTCCTACATAAACACATTAACAAAATGATGAAAAAACGAATGAACAACAACAACAACAAAACAAAAACAAATATGGGCTACACAGCACTTTCACTGCAAAATCATGCAAACAGCCATTGCATAGAGGCACCTTTTTTCACATTTCATCTTAATTCTGCTGCATAAATACAAAGTCTGGACTGTAAAAAAGCGCCCTCACGCATTTATACACGCGCACACACACACGCGCACACACACACACACACACACACACACACACACACATACATACATACATACATAAACGCGCGCGCGCCCTCCACATCAGTACCCGAAAGTATGGCAACTTTTCAGAGCAAACAAAAAAAAGAAATGTGCTTCATCGGGTCGTACAGTCTCACGACTTATAGTGCATTACGAGCTGCAGGGCAGACGCCACAAGTTTGAGGATTTGGCTACATCCCAAACCGCATATTATCACACTAAATAGTAAGCAAAAAATACATAGTGCGCTACTGTAAATGAGCAGTTATGCACAGTTTTTGGTATGGTATGTAGTAGGCGGTTTGGAATGTAGCCTGTTGTGTTCCAGTCCTTTTTGCTTTGGCATGTTTTCAGTCCATTTTGGAGACAAATTCCAACATACAAACATTTTAAACATGGGAAAAACATAGCAGTTTGTTTGTTTGTTTCACCAGTGCACTTTTCAGGCTTTTGATGAAGCCTTGTGCAGTTCTTACATACAGTTCAACAGCCTAAAGTTGGTACTTGATTGTTTTTTATATATTTATATTTATATATGTACATTTCGAAATACAACTGCTGCTGATGTGAAGTCATGCCCTACAGGAGCTGCGCACATTCTTAACATGGAGGACGCGAGTCCAAAAACGAGCTTATCGAGTTTTTTTTTTTTTTTTGGTACAAAAAAAGGCACGTGTAGACGGCAGCTGCCTGGCTTCTGTATAGAAACAGTTTCTGTAATGATGATCTGGGACATATCCAGCAGACGCTAGCACGACTTCAAGAAACAAGAAAAAAGGAAGAAAAAAAAAGGAAAAAAAACACAAAAACGAAGTGAGTGAAGTCTGTCCTGTTAGGCGCAGCCGCCCATGGCTTTGACGTACGAGCCGTCAGGCAGCTGTCGAAAGATGCCCCGCAAAGTCTCGAGCTCGCGCGTGAGGTGCTCGACGCGTTTGCGCAGTCTGTCGTTGTCCGACGAGAGCTCGATGACTTTCTGCTGCGTCTCGGCGTTGCGCATCTTGGCCTTGTCGCGGCTCTTGCGCACGGCGACGTTGTTGCGTTCGCGCCGTAGCCGGTACTCTACGCTGCTCTTGTCCACCGACTTCTTACTTTTGGGCCTGTCGCCGGACATCATTTTGACAGCCAGGCCGCCCTGCTGCTGGTGATGTTGTTGGTGCTGATGGTGCGGGCTGGGCACTGGGGTGGGTGGAGGCGTCGGGTGACCCGGCTGCAGGTGCACGGCGGTTTGCGCGCAGTGCGCGATCTGGTACTGTAGGTGCGACAGGTGCGGGTGGTGCTGGTGGTGCGGGTGGTGGTGATGGTAGGCGCCGGACTGTGGTGCGTGCCCGAGCTCTCCGAGCTCGCTGTCCTCACGCGGTTCCTGCTTGATCGCCACGGATCTTAAGCGCGCCTCATGGGACTCGTACATGGGTTCGAGCTTGGACGATTCCCCATAGCCCGCCACCGCGCAGCCGTACGAGTGCTGCGGTCCGGGCGCGCCGATCCCCAGGCCGTGGCCGTAGTCGTAGTCACCTCCGGTCGCCAGCTTGAGCTTCTCGTGGCGCGCACCGCTGCTGTGGAACAAGTCAGCCAGGAACTCGTCGTTAAACGCGCCCGGGTCGATGTACGCGCTGATATCGATGGAGCTCTCGTTCTCGCAGATCGCGCTCAGGTCGTCCTTGTAGCCGTAGGCGTTCTGCGCGCTCGGAGCGAGGTTCGTCACCATGGGCCGAGGGGCTGCCTCGTACAGGTTGGCTTGCTCCATGGAGTACCTAAAACCTGCCTGACATGGTGAAGGGCTCCGGGAATCCAGCTTGCTCACACTGACCAGGGGCAAACTTTAAAGAGAAAAAAAATCAAGAGTTTTTTTGTTTTTCTAGAAGGCGCAGTCTCTCCAGCCTGACTGCACTGAAGCGGCTCCAAGTGTGGCTGCAAAAAGCGAAGCGGGAGTCACGGAAAGGCTCGGTGGAGCTTACAGACTTCACTCTCTGCACGAGTGTGTGTTTGACCTCACATCTGTCTCTGAGTGCTGCGCCTAAACTCTTATATAGAGTTTATAGCGTTTAGGGCGGGCGCACCCCGGGTCCTAATGCGCAGCTGGGACGGGTTTCTGCCTGCTGTCACTTCACAGAGTTATTTCACACTGCACGTTAAAGAAGACTAAGTTATTTTATATGACCTGATAAGGAAGATAATATAATAGCAGAGATTAGTGCATATTTAAAATTAAAGCCATTGTGTTAGGGTTTATACAAGGTATAGCCCACATGTCTTAAAAGTTACAAAACGCTATTTGTTTAATATTATTATTTTCATATTTCATCACGCATACGATAGGAATCTGAGAATATTTGCATTGAATTCATCACTGGTTACCTGCTGTTTTATACGAAACACATAAAACACTGTGAGCTCGATTTAACCTGAGATCACCACTTTAAAAAAAAATTTTTTTTACCTTCATGCGTTCTAATGCGTAAAAGGCGAACCAATAATTCAAGGATGCGTTTGGAACACTGTGGAAGGTGAAACTTTTTTGTTTGTGTGGAGAAAAATATGTTTTCTAAGAGAAAACAAACAAAAAAATAGGAGAGCTGTGGTGTGAAGGTAAGTGTTTATCTGACACTTCACGTGGATCTGAGTGGATATAAAGGACAGACAGAAAAGGGTAGATAACTTGTACATGTGTATATGCATGAAATAAATTAATTGTTAACCAATTGTCTTGGTTGGAAAAAAAATAGGCTACAGGAGTGCAAAAGGAGAGGGGGAAAACAAGCGTACCTTAGAGTTTAACTGAACAACTTTTAGTGCAACATATAATGGAGCATTATTGTATTAATAATGATTTAATCATCATAGCAATAATTTATTCGTGTAAATACCAGTGCGTGCGAAATGATTGCGTTGCCATTATGACACCTGGCATAATGTCCATAACGCGCCATATAGTGTTTGCTCTCACTGTGCGCTTTTTTTTCACTCCAGACACCTAAAGCAAACTCTCCAGTTGATCGCCAGTCTCACCCCGGCGGTGGTTGGATAAAACGTAACAACGTGACAAAATGCACCAGAAACTGCCTCTGGCACGCGCGCTTCTGCACCGACCAGCGCGTGCGCAGCTCCCTCTATTGTCCCAACGCGCGTTTGGCACGAACCGAGACGCGCAGAGCGAGACGTGAAGCAGCGCCGTGCGCACGAGTTTAATCACTACTGCAACTTTTATCACTGTTTATTAAACTGGTTTCATCGAATGCATTGGGGTAGGTAATAATAATAATAATAATAATAATAATAATAATAATAATAATAATAATAATGTAGGATGTGACACATAATTAAATCGTTCAGAAACTATGGGGAGCATAATTTCACCACTGGAGAAAAAAATGTGCAAAATAAAGAAATGAATAAAGTAAGAAAAGAAAAGAAACCAAGACCAATGAGTGTTTAAAATGCTTATAATATGCATTATGTGTAAAATACCTCTAATATACTTCTAATAATATGTATATAATCTAACTGAGCTAAACAGATCTTTAAGATTTAATTCGTGTAAAACGTGTGATTTACTTCTTTTATATTAATAAGAGTGTATTTATTATATGTGTTATACAAAAAAAGTTGATGACCATTATACATATTGTGTTCCACATTATACTTTTGTAATTTGATTCGGGATTAATAAAGTACCTGTCTGTCTATCCATCTATCAACACAACAGCGTTCTTCAGTGGTTCTGTAAGGGCTTGATAAATAATTCAAAGTTCTAGGCTTTTAAAATTACCATAGAATCTGTTCCAATAAAAGAATTATCAGCTATAGGGCTCTATAGAGAAACTTTAAGGGTTCCTTTTCCTCCTCCACAACCTCCTCCAAAAGGCAAGCATAAGGGTTCTAAAAGTTCTGAGAGTGGAGTGTGTGGTTGTGTGTTTATCTGGTGAGGATAGTGTTCTACCTCATACATCATATATTAGATCTACCTCCAAAGGGTTCTTCAACAGGGTCTTAAGAGCTTTTATCTTTTCATTATGATTCCAGTAAGAACCTTTTAGGATTTCCTTACAGGAACTGTGTAGCATGTAGTGTTGGATAAATCTAATATCATGCATTATACTCAACTCAACTGACTTTGGATGCATATAAAAATATCTAAATAATGATTTATAGAGCATATGTTTTATAATATAAACCATCACATGCACTCTGAAAGTTAAAGTTCTTGGATAAAAAATTGCTAGACTTCGAAAATCCTCATATAAGAACATATAATCTGTTGCAGGTTTTCTACACAAAACCTTAAAGGACAAAGTTAAATCTTTATGAATCTAACAAGCTGCTTTGACAGTAACTCTTACATCATAGGTTACATACAAATCAAATGAATAGACTAAAAAACATAATTTGGCTATATTTGTGTATTTATTTCTAGGTATTTTAATACCAATAATCATGTAATTTTCTGAAAATTTTGTTTATACACTGAAGGAACAAATAATTCTGTATAAAGATGCACAGTAGTCCAGAACATCAGGCCAGGTGCAATTAAATATTATACTTAAAAAAGTTTTGTTCATATTATACGGGGAAAAAGACATGGACATTGATTTATGAATATAATGACCAGTCTTTCATAAGATATTGGCGTTACACTGAGTCTGTTGCGTTTTGGTCAGAGTCCATCATTTTAATCTTATTCTGTAACCCTGACCTCAGAATGTTGGATCGAAAATAGACATTTGGAAATGTTTGTATTTACTGTAGAGCCCTTACCTGGTATGACTTCTGTGAGACAAGAGAATGATGAGCTGCAAGGAGGAGATGAGATTGAAGACAGAGGAGAGAGATTAAGATAGAAAGAGATGGGGAAAGATACAGACAGACAGACAGACAGACAGCAGGCAGACAGACATAGATAGATAGATAGATAGATAGATAGATAGATAGATAGATAGTCCTGGGCAATATGGCATACATGAAGCAGAAAGTCTACTTTGTGTGTGTGTGTGTGTGTGTGTAAAAAGTCACTTGTTGCAAATGCAGTTTTATGTTTATTTTTAAATAGACTAACGCCATACATATTTTAATTTTATTATTGTATTGTTTTATTACCACCAAAATTAGATAATGTCAAGACTAGACTATAATGTTTTTAAAAATATACATTGTTAAAAATTACAAAAAAAAAAGTTACTCGGACAATATGCTTTTAATTCGCCTTTGCTGGTCTGTTTTATAGATTTAACTTGATTTTTTTCCCCCTTATCATTTCTAAAATACAGTATAAGCTTCTCCTCCACTTCAGCTCAGGCAAAACATGCATCCTATGATCTCATGGCTGATCCTGTTATATAAAGAACACCCGCCCCCCACACAGAGCACGGTGTCATTTGGTTGGTGAAGTAAGACGTCAATCAGGCGCGGTATGACGTCGTCCGCTTAGATACTCGTTTCTGTTTGGCTGAACGGCTAGATTGCCGTATATGGGCAAGAAAAAAAAAGAAAAAGAAAAAAAAAAGATTTCGCAATCCTCCCAGGCACGGCTTCAGTGAAAACCAAACAATAACAGCGTCTCCGGTGCTTCCGTCCCGTTTGGAGGACAAATAACTTGGTTTAATCGCTTTGTCTGAATAACAGACAAGGTTTAAACGTTTATAAGGTAAGGAAAGTGTTTATTTTTGTATAAGGACACAGGAGGAAATGAAAAGAAGCTTTGTTAGAGTTCTGGAAGGTTCCTTCATGCGCTCGTGCGCGCTAGCTTGGTTAGCATGAGATTGCAAAACAGGCTTCGTTTGAGGAATTTGTTATCGTTTAAAAGTTTTTTTTTAAATCGCATTCGTGGTTGAGTTGAAGACAGAATTAAACTGTCATGTGGTGTAAATTTTTCTCTTCGGTGTGTGTCACCACAATAGAGCGTAAGTTAGCTAGGAATATACACATGTATATGTGTACGTGTATATTTGTGTATACAGTAGGTACGATTGTGACATCACCAACGTTCACTCTGTGCCCAGGTTAAAAAAAGCAACAACCTTGAAATAAATTTAATGTCAAATATTATTATTATATATGAATTCTTGTGAAAGGTAAGTTAGTGTCGCTAGCTAGAAAGGCTAAGTGCTTAGCTAGCGGTATTCCCCGTCATTCCAGTTCTATTACGTATGAAGCAATACTTGGGTAACTGATGTAAGCCTGTTAGCATAGCACACTAGCATCGTATTATTAAAAGGACTAAATAAATATTAAAAATGACATAAGCGAAAAAATCCGTTAGGCTTATTAATCGCTATTTATTAATGTTTAAAATAAAAGATAACTTGTTTATTTTTTTATTTTTAAGAAAAGAGACGGCTATAGGAGTTGTGCACGCGCGGACGGCGTTTCCTGTTCCGTGCCAAAAAGAAAAAAAACGCACCCAGGCGGCGCGAGACTGAGCGCGAGCGTTAGCGCCGGTGGTGATGATGATGATGATGATGCAACCGAGAGCAACGCGCTTACTGAGAGAGAGGGAGGTCAGGTGGATGTGCTGCTGCTTCTGCATTAAACATTAAACCATGTTATTGATGGCATCCTCTGGCGTGACTCTGTGCATGAGGTTTTAAACACATTTTTTACAGTCAACTTCCAAACTATTTGTATGTATACCTCTGCTGTCTTTATGCCTGCAGTCTGTCTATATAAATAAATTAAAAGTTTTGTCCATACATTAGTCAGAATCCGCTCTTTCAACGATATTTTTGTTTTTTTATCCGTTGGAAGACTTAAACAGTTTGTTTGTATGTTTTTCCAGACAGATTTTGTCCCAGCATCATGCAAAACTAACTGACTGTGCAGAATTTAATTGCATTTTACCCATCCTTAGATATCTGCTTGAAGTTGAAACCTAAACTATAAGTGAAATCAGTATGTTGAATAAAAGCAATGTTATGAGCAGTTCTGTGATGGATTTAATAATCTACTTAAACTACTAATAAGATATGTGTTGAATGTAACCAACCTGCACCAACAGATATTAATTAGAAAAGCTAAACTGAATATATTTGCTGGGATTAATTCATATTTTCGCCCATGAGATAACAGCGCTGAATATGGTTTAAGTGCATTTTAACTTGCTAGAGTCGTTTTAAGACAAAAACTTAATCTTTTTCCAATCTACTTTTTAAAAATCTACTTTTTAGATTTCTCATCTGTGATTCACTCTCCAATTATCGAACAGGGAGTGTATTGGTCTGAAGACTAAAGAAGTACAACTTAGCGTACACAAGGCGTAAGATACTCAACCTTACTTAATTTTATTTCTTTGTATTAATAAATTAGGCAGATAGTTCTGCCGTACAGGAAGACATGTACATGGGCTTCAACTTGAAATAATATCACTGATTACATTAAATCTGATCAGCTTTTTATAGCTTTAACCTTTTAACTATTTCTACAAACTCCTCACCTCAACAACAGGTAGTTCACCTAGTAGTTAATGCATCCATCGTGCACAAGAGCATAATGCAAATAATCCTATAAGTGCAGTAGTTGTCTTTGTAAGTGTTTTATATAGACTTGATCTGAAACCGGTTTGTAATTAAATGGTGCAGGTGGCTTTCATACTTTTTATCATGATTGTGCTTTTGTTGTCACCTTCACCCCTGTATACATGCACCCCAAAACAGGCATTGATGCTTTAGGTGTAGATAACATTTTTTCATGTTTTCATAACATTTTCATAAACATGTCTTTTCGTATGTATAAACAGACAAATTTACATCCTTCGCGAACTGGATTGTTGTCACCTTCACCCCTGTATACATGCACCCCAAAACAGGCATTGATGCTTTAGGGGTAGATAACATTTTTTTCATGTTTTCATAACATTTTCATAAACATGTCTTTTCGTATGTATAAACAGACAAATTTAAATCCTTCACAAACTGGATCAAATTTTAATGCTGTTCTGTTCTGTCCTTTATGTTGCTTTGGTACAAAATAATTAAATTAAACCAGTAACAACGTCTGACAAAAATATGATGACGGTAACAGTGCAAAATGCCTTCATCTCTAAACAGAACATAAATTAATTTCAACATTAACAACTTAAAAGTTGACAACAACTTAAAAATTAACAACTCCTTTACTATTTCCCCATCTGTAAAGGGCTTGTTATGTTTTCCTAAAATCAACTGTATTCTCAGTGAACATTCACCTGCTCGTTGTTGGGCGGTGAGTGAGTGAGTGAGAGAGGACCTGTGTAGATCGCTCATACTGCACTTTAAGCTCATTTCTTTTCCTCGCCCTTACCTCAGACTGCTGGGGGTAAGTTTCTTCAAAGTGTCTATGTTTAGATTTGTAATGGCGTTTAATGTTTCCACTTTTGACAACCGCAACAGAATCCGAGCAAATAAGACACACAGGCCTCATAGAGCTTGATGCAGGAAGAATGAATGCATATTTTCCCACCCATTCATCTCGAAAAACTCTCTAAATCAACTTTTCTAATTTTTGAACGTGACTTTTTTTTTTTTGCGCTAATTTGTCTGTGCACTGCTCTCGCTTTCTGTTCTCTTCAATGCACGCATGACTGCACATCTGAACGTAACGGTTGGCGTGGTAACTGTAGTAGCAACCCGTGGCGCCGTAGGACCCAAATGGCTCTACTGAGCTGACCTTCACGTGCCCGATATACATTTTATTTCATTAGAAAAGAGCGTTTGAGATATATATATATTATTTTTTTTCTTTCATTAAGTCAAAAGGCTTCGTGGTTTGGATGGACGCATCTCGCAGTCCGGATTCGGACCGGAGTCCGCCAGTTGGCGACCCCTGGTATACGCGATATGCGCATACGTATATTTTCCCATAAAAAATAATGTAAATTCCGATAATTTATTCCAGCCACACTACCCTGAAAAATGTTAGAAATGTCCAACACTATGATCATATTTTTGCATATAAAAACAAACAAAACCTTTAGAAAAGACATGTAAATAAAGTAAAAGTAGACATTAAGACTCGCTTAACCTTAATTTATGATTTCTTTTAAATTCTTAAGGCAAAATTTGTAAGGGAGGACATTCGTGTGCCCAGGTTCCACTGTAGGCCACTTACGCCTTCTGGTTTGATGGTGACTGCATTTCATTGGCTTTTTTACCTTTTCTAATCCATTTTAAATAGTAGGTGGAATTAGTCATGACCGGTTCTTGTAGTTTGTTGTGACAGTTAGTGATCGATCGGTTGTTGCTCTTGAAAATTGTGATTTGTGACTGAGCATCAGAAAACTTCTCATTAGTGATTGATAATTGGGAAAGTGTTTATTTGTCCATCGAAACAAAGGTGGTTGGTCATTGGGAAAAAGTAGTGATTGATGATTGGTCATTGAGAACACTGGTGATGTGTGATTGGTCATTGGGGACAGTAGTGATTAGTGATTGGTCATTTAGTGAAAAGGTGATTAGTGATTGCATCTCAGAAAAATTATGACTGGACCTTTGAAACTAAGGTGACTGACCCCCAGTGACAAATGACCAAATGGTTTTTTGAAACAAAAGGTGTCAGTGATCCATCGTTGAAAACGGTGGTTATTGTTGGTCAGTTATTTGCAATATCATGACATGCATAGTAACAATTTTGAGCGCAATGTGAGAGAGAGAGGGAGAGAAGTCTCCCGAGTTTCACATGCATACTTGCAAGTGTGTATGAGCTATGCAGAAAAATCCTGTGTGAAAACTCTCAGGCGTGCTAATGGCAGCAGATTCACTTTTTGAGCATGTTAAGACCTCCAAAAAGACCTGGATGACTGAAAAATAACGAAATCCTTAGGGAAAACGCTATGGCCCTCGCACACTATGACATCTGCACTATGAGACATCATCACTATCATAGCAATGTAGTCATAGTTACTATAATGTCATAGTGCTTGGGCCCTAATAATTCTTTTGATTGTGTAAAGCTGCTTTGCGACAATGGCAATTGTTAAAAGCGCTATACAAATAAAATTGAATTAATCCTTAGAAGAACAAGAGGGCCCTTCACACTCTATGATGTAATAGGGCTGATGTCATAGAGCTTGGGCCTTAATAAAAAACAACAGTTTAAAAGTGTTCTTCCTGCAGAAATCCAGCAGACCTGAGATGATGCTTCAGTGACAGTTCCCTCTCTCTGTTTCTCTTTTCCACTCAGGAGCGCACAGGCGCGCAGTCGCAACCCTCAGCAACTAGTTTTTCGACAGCATTCAGCACCATCATCCAGCAGCGGGCGAAGGTGCAGACGCAAGTGCAGGAGAGAGGCAGTGGATCCAAATGAGCAAGCAGCCACAGAAGATAACCAACACAGAGCAGAATGGAGTGAGCGTCATACAGAGCCAGACTCATAGCAGTGTCGCAAACTCTACAGCAGGACTACAGCAGGTACACACAGGCATACACGACAACCTGCATAGACTATCATGGATCACTGTCTTATTATATAAGGTGGCACTAGATGTCTGTGTTCATTAGTTATATTTTAGTGCCTGTTGCGTACTGTATACATAGTATGAAATTTATTTATTGTGTTTGTTGCGTTCCAAAAGTAAATATATTATTTAGTAAATATATTCTTAAAGCAAAACTTGGTATTGTGATAGGAATTTTCCCTTGAGAAAAATGCAAATGCAGATAATTGCTTACAGACCCTCAAAAATATAATCATAAATATAATGATTATAAAACGAATGAAAAATCTTTTCTCTTGGCTTTTGAACACATACCGAAGGCAACGTTGGTCTACTCTTTTGAAACAGCATTCACTGACTGAAATAAAGAAATTGTAAACTTGCTTTGTTTGGCTTTCCGCTGACGCAAGCATGTTTTGAACGACTCCCAGACATATGCTCGGTTCGTTCGTATGCCAACAATGCTTCGTATGCTGATGCGAATTTTTCGCAACATTTCAATTCTTAAGTCCGAAAATTTGTAAGGGAGGGCATTCATGTATGCCGAGGTTTCACTGTACTAATAGCAAACGTGAGTGTGAGTAAAAGATTAAGAAATCATTTGTGCGTGCTGTAAATATATGAAACATAATCACTTTAATAGGATTCTCTTTCTGTCAGGTTCCCCAGCTTGTTCCAGTAAGCCCAAGAGGAGGTGGCAAGGCCACGCCACCCAGCAAAATGAAGAAGACCAACCTAGACAAGGACAGCGATGAGTACAGGCAGCGGCGTGAGCGCAACAACCTGGCTGTAAAGAAGAGCCGCATGCGCAGCAAGCAGAAGGCACAGGACACGCAGCAGCGCGTCAACGAGCTCAAAGAGGAGAACGAGAGATTGGAGGCCAAGATTAAGCTGCTTAGCAAAGAGCTCAGTGTGCTCAAAGACCTGTTCCTGGAGCACGCTCACAACCTGGCCGACAATGTGCCGCCTGCTACTGCGGCAACCGTTGCCCCCGGAGACCTCTGTAACACCAACAACAGCAGCCAGTGAGATTGAGTCACTCGTTAAGGGGTGGCAACTCTGTACCATAACAATAATCCTGTTTAACCTTTTCTTAAGGATATTTTTTAGGCCATTTGCATTTCAGAAGAATGAAGCTTTTTCTGTTTTTTCCCCCCTCATGAGCATCAGATGTTTAAGGAAAAAAAAATACTTTTGTAATAATTATTAGCACTCTGGACTTTAACAGAAAGTGGTTCATTTCCCAAACTGAAAGATCAGAGGAGCTGCGTGCGTGATTTGGATTTGAAGTAGAATCTCAGTTCACGGGTTGTACGTGATCCCCGTCATCTTTATTCCTACACTCGGATATTGTTCTCTGTCAGACGCGGTGTAAATAAGCATAGACGGAATGCGGAAAAGCATTAGCAGAGCTTAGGAATGCCGTAGGGTTTTTTTTTGTTTGTTTGTTTTTTTTTTTTTTCTGCTTAAGACTACAGCGAGTCACTGAACAAGATTTGTGTTGCTTTCCCCCCCCCCCATCCTGTTTTTCCCCCCTCCCCGTTCCGTGGCTTTTCGTGAAAGGCTCGCCACAGCTTTCCATGGCAGCACGTCAGGTTCATAAGAAACGTTCCAAACGTGTTCGGGCAAATTGGTCCGACTTCAACAAGAAGAGACGGAAAGAATAGACAAAAGAAGCAATGTCTTAGAAATAGGATAGATTTAATTTATACCCGAGGGCTGTTTTTCAGGGGCTTCCCCCTATTTTAATTTTTTTCCCCCTTGTAAGCTATCTTTGTTAGGAGGGCTTCTTGTTTTAACTTTAGAGACGTTCTTGAGACCGAGAATGACTGGCACGATCGTGATTAGACGAACGTGTAAATTTGTTTGACGTTCAGCTGTGATATAAATTCGCAGGGGTGGACAAATCAAAAGCGGAGGAGGGTAAATACATTGACCCATAAACACTATTTTGTCAAGTTAATGTTCATTTGAGACACGGGTACATTCGAACGGAGTGCACTAGTGTATACTTTCCTTACTCTGAACCGTACCACTTGCTGTCACGTAAAGATTTGCATCCACGCATGACATTTTAGAATAATACAAACACACACACACGCACGAGGTATCCTGAAAGCTGGATGAAATAAAGTGCGGCACAAAGCCGTCATGCATCTCTCCTACTTATAAAGACTCAAGTGTTATCTTTTCTGCGCTAAGAGGATAGAACTTCACATCTCGTGTCCAAAACGTCGACTAACGACATTCTTTTGCGTACAAAGCGCAAAAACAGACCGTGCTATGTGAGTATAACCACTTCGACTTTAAACAATCCGACTATAATTATTCACGTTAAAGCTCTGGTAGACCAGACTATACATTTATGATTTGTCCACCCCTGCATTACGTACAGATGTAAATAAGGGTTTATTGTTTGTTTGTTTATGTTTTGAAAGAAATGATTCCGGAGATTGTCCAAAAAGAACAAGAATTTTTGTGTTGTACTTTGAGAGCGCCCCTGTCCTGGGACGGAAGAGCCAGACAGCACGGACAGTATCGAGTGTGTTGCATCAGACCGAAGAGCAGACAGTGCTGGCGTTAACAAAAGCCGTTTAAATTCCACTTGAGCCTCTAACCCTTCTTACAAAACTATCCCGGGCATAGACAGACAGACAGACAGACAGACAGACAGAGAGACAGAGAGACACGAGGGAGGGATGCTGTCTGGGGTGTTGGTCTAATAAAAAAAGAACCCAAACTGATTTCATCATCGCGACACCCCATGGTCCGGTCTGTCTGCACTTCCGTCTGATGTGTGTTTGCTCGTTTGTGTTGGGTACACAGCAAGGGCTTAGACGCCGAGGGAGGATTCTTGCTGACTCATCGATTAGGCGTCTTTAAAAAGAAAAAAAAAGAGGAGAGAAAAACCCAGAAGTGTGCGTTGATTAAAAAAAATACTCATTTATGCATAATCCATTTTTTTGCTTTCACTCGTCTCCAACAGCTGAAATCTTTCTAGCATTTCTACACTGACTTTTGTACCTCAGGCTACGCCACTAAAGAGACTTTAGTGTATTTGTACACCTGTTTAAAAGAAAAAGAAATATCATCACACACACATATGTAGACAAAGTGATCTAGGTGATAGTAAGAATTTAAGCATCTTTTCTTGGATTCTTTTGTAATATTCCTTTTGTCATTTTCTATATCTTTAGGTTTAAAAGGTTTGAAAATAACATTTAATTAAAAAAAAGGAAAAAAAGCATGATGCATGGTTATAGCACTGTTCAGGAAATAAAAATGCACAGCGTGTTAACAGATTAGGCTTTGATACAGGAGTTTTTAAAGAAACGAACGATTATGTCGTCCATGTTATGTTCATCAATTATTTGATTAGCATTTTTTGCTGAAGTATGAGCGTTGCTGGCCAACTTGCTTTTTTATATAAGACTATAAGGGGTTATTGTGCATTATAAATTAAAATTGATTACAAAATGTCAACTCTGTATCTGGTGTTTTTTATTTTTTATTTTTTTTAAAACCTGGGTCTATAACATACTGTATTTAATTAAAGGTTTTTTTGTTTGGTGTTTTTTTTAAAGCATCTCATAACAGCAATCACAAAGCCGTCCACGCTTGCATGTTATTAGTTCCTGCGTTTACCCGCACGCGGTGTACAGTGTGTGCTCGCGTCCTGCGTCATCTGGCGTTACTGTCAATATTAGCAGGATTAACAATACCCTCGATCAGGGAAACACATTCGCTCCTTCAACGTGTGAAGGAGAGCGTCACAGTATCAGGATCGAGAGAAAGGGTTTATACACGTCTGTACACCTTTCAGTGTGTTCCACTAAAGTTTACTTGACCTATTTATTCAGCAAACAGCGAGAAACTGTGCACAGTGAGCACCAGACCGCTTCAGCACACTGGCTTATCTCATCGTTCTGCACAGCGGCGTGAAGCAGGCGCACTTTTATTAAAGAATCATTAACCTCGTGTTACTCGTGTTTAATATAGCGCTTAGGATCATGCTCGAGATCTCTTCCTCCCTCACACGCGCGCGCACACACACACCCATACATACATGTCCAAGAACAAAGTAAAGGAAATGATTATGACAGACAGACTATTGTCTCTGTCTGTCTTTGTCTTTTTATCTTTCTCAGTTACACACACATACACATCAAAACTGAAGAGCATAATGTTAAGAAATGTCTTCATGGGTTCAGGATCATTGTGTTGGGGACGGGGGACTGTTGTCTGTGTTTATGTATGTGTGTGTGTGTGTATATATATATATATATATATATATATATATTAATGAAAAAATCACACCTAAAAAAGGAAAACAATATATATATATACACAGTATATATACACTGAACAAAAATATAAACGCAACACTTTTATTTTTGCTCCCATTTTTCATGAGCTAAACTCAAAGATCT
>JAOVVA010000037.1:2598956-2614795 GCA_028565275.1 Leiocassis micropogon | reverse complement strand
ATTTAAATATTTGTGGCTGCAATGCAAAAACAGTTTTTATTGGCTCCGCACCCTCGACTATCTGGGCCAGTTTGGCTTGACTTGGCTCCGGCCTTTAAACTTTAAGTCCAGACTGCGAGTTGTTGTCGTACTTCGGGTTCATGATCCAAAATTTTGATTCATGATTCTATAGAATTGTGTAGATGTAGAAATTGTTTATAACTCCGCAATTAAACTACCATATAGCCTAAATATTAGGCATCATTTTCATCATCTTTTAAAAATATTATTTCACAGTTAAATCATTAGGTCTTTAGCACAGACAATAATATATATATATTTTTTTATTTTATTATCAAAAGTGCAAAAAATAAGGTTGAGTAGCACCTATGTTAATGACTTGAGTTTATTAAGGTCATTAAACTAATATATTTTTTTATTAGTACTTTATTTTCAGGCTGGAATATTTTGTTATAGTGCTTTACAGATGGTCCCCAATTTTACGACTGGGTAAAGTTCAGTTAAACTCATCATATGTTGAAAAACATCATAGAATAAATAAAAAAATGCATTTAACCTGACAACCATTTTAGCTTATCCTAGCCTCCTACAAATGTGCTCAGAAGTTATTATACAGAAATAATCTAACACAAATCTTACTTCATAATAAAATGCAGTGCACTTTAGAGTATTTTACCCTTGTGCTGCCACCACCTTGCAAACTCCAGATGATAGAGCACGCAGCAGTAAGGTGCTTGCATTATCATCTGGAGGTTGGTTGTTCGAATCCCAGGTGATGCTGTAGCCTCCCACAGCTGGGGGCCTGGAGAGAGCTGATTGGCTCTGCTCTTTCAGAGGGGCTGATTTTGTGCTCTGACCCCAGTTACGCTGGGATATACGAAGAAAGAATTTCACTGTGCAGTAATGTATATGTGACAAATAAAAGGCTTAACTAGCTTAACTTAACACCTCACACAATGAGAGAGTATTGCAGCACATATTGCTAGCCCAATCACAAGATTAACTATTATAAACTAGGAACCATCTGTACTTTCAAAATATCTTCATCAGTCAATACCACTATAGCATGAAAAATGTTCTAAGTGAGGAAAAAGTTCTGCCTCTCGTGATCGTCAAGGAATTTGAATGATGCAACTTCCTGTTGAACATGTCACTTGTGAAAAATTACTGTGGTATTTTGTGGTGAAGATGTTTCAAGCGTAAGCAGCTAAACAGATGTACTTTTTTAATCCTATTGCAAGGTACACTGTATTTCCCGTAGCAAAAGTTACTTGTAGATTTCGTAGGTTTTTTGTTCTCAGTTTTTTATCCAGGTTGTTGAGCTTAAAATATTTTTTTTATTTTACTTTACATCCATATTCAATTAATATTGACAGGGAACTGGCTCTATGATATAGCCCGATATCTAGAATTTACTTTTATAAGGTTTAAGCGTAATTTTTCATCTTGGTGACTCCTGCAGAATTTGGCTTATGTGGCAAGTCATAAAACATCAGATTATGGTCTGATGAGTATAATCAGACATATAAGCACTATAAAACAATAAAAACGCAGGGCAAAGATTGTGAAATGCTGCTTCAGGAAGTTAAAGGCTAAACCTCATCCTATGGCCGCATTCTTCGCCTGATGCGAGCCCACGCTGATTCGAACCATCCCTGACCCCTAAATCTTCAAAACAAATGTTCAGAGACAGTATCTAAATCCATTAATTTCCTCCTTGTTTCAACATGGGCATTCACAGTCCATATTTTACCTCAGCTTAACATGTAGCACATTTATAATCCGCTTATCAACAGCATGTTCGAGAAAGAATAAAAAAAACGCTGGAACATTTTAATTCATTGTCAAAGATTGAAGAAGAGGGTAAAGTGCCAGGAACAAGCAGCTACTGTTCAGTTTCTTAGCTTGTCTTTTCTACAACATCAGCTCTAACTGCAGAGATTTCATTCCTGTATATAATAATACTTAATTCATAATTACAACATAGCTAAAACTATAAGTATAGCAAAATTATAACTATGGGATAACTATTACTAAACTTTAGCTAGAACATATAGCTATAATTATAACATAGCTAAAGTTATTATTGTAGCAGAACTATAAAACAACTTAGCTAAAACCATAATTATAGCAGTATTAATTATTAAACATAGCTAAATCGACAAGGGTAACAGAAACTGCATAACAGATAAAACCATAACTATAGCAATATTAGAACTAAAACATGGGTAATTATATAACTATAGCAGAACTATTAATACAACATAGTTAAAATCATAACTACACCAGTATTTGAATTGAAATATATATCTAAATCTATAACTATAAATGAACTTGAAATAATCGTCAAAATGAAACAGTAGCAGTATTATATCTACATATCAACATAGCTAAAACTTTTAACTGTGGCTGAACTATAACTATAATGAATAACTATAACAGAACTATAGTTATAATTATGACTAAAGCAGAATTATAACTACAACATAGCTAAAGCTGTAACTGTAACAGAATGGGAACTATAAGATAACTAAAAGTCTGTCCATAGCATAATTATAACTACAACATAGCTCATACTTTATCGATAGCATAACTATACTATAACTACAACATAACTAAAATATAAGTAGAACATACCTAAAAATATAATTATAGCAGAACTACATGTGCAAAATAACTAAAAATATAACTGTAGCAGAATTCCAACTACAATCTATAGGATAACTTCTGTATAACAGATATATAGCTACAACTAGAGCAGAAATAAAAATACAACGATGCTAAAACTATACTTATAGCAAAATTTAACTGAAACAATATATAACACTAAAACTATAAATATAGAAGACCTATAACTATAAAAATAGCTAAAATTATGTCCACATCATAACAAAAACTATAATTACAACAATAATTACAAAATAACTATAGCAGAATTCCTGTTACAGTATAGCTTAAATTATTACAATAACATAACAACAACTATAAAATAGCTACAACTCGTAGTATAGCTGAACTGGAACTATAGGATAACTATAACAGATAATGAGTATAACAATATACTGTAGCTATAATTAGAGCAAAAATATAAATACAAGACGGAAACACCAAACTATAATGTAGCATCACTACATGGCTATAACTATAACATAAGAATATTTAAAACACAAGTGTAACTACAACATAAGTATAACATTGAACTATTATTTAAATAAAATGAACCATGTACTACTATACATTTAATAAAACAATTATTTCCACATTTACCAGCCTGGCAAAACCCAAGGTTGATAACAATAACGCAGCTACATCACAATACCGTTGTAAATGTTCTCCTATATTAGGACATCATTCAGTGGTTTATTCTTACTTTGAATTAAAATGCACTTATACAGATACTTTGAATTAAAATGTACTTATACAGATACTTATTGCAGATATCTTGTGAGCATGCAGTATTAAATATCAATCACTTTTGTGCCCCAGATTAGTTCTGAGCCATATGTCTTAGTTAAACATGTCTAATCAGGCAATGAGACAATGTGTGAGTATGTGGTTTTTGGTTTCTATCTATCTTTGTGCTCTTAAATCATGTAAGCAATTTGTTATGTCATTGCATGTTTAGTTTAATTTCTAAGACCTTGCAGCAGAAATAACAAATTGCAATCATAAATAGTGAAAGGAGTTTTGGAGGTGAGTAAAGAATTTGATATATTGTGAGAACAAGAGAACAGCAAATAGGTTACTTGTTCAGACTGTGTGTGTGTGTGTGTGTGTGTGTGTGTGTGTGTGCAGGTTCAGCAGGTTAATCTGTCAACGAGATAAAAAGGTGTGACGTATCAATGTTTCCCAGCACAGAAGAAAAGAGAAAGAACACGGTGAACTTCACGAGCCTCATATCTCCATTCCTCTCCCTCTCAGCTGTTTGCACAAAGTCAGACTTTTACATTGGATGGTTTTGTTGCTACGTGTCCGATGGTTGGTCAGATTCCTTCAAAAGTTCAAAAGCACTTGTGAGGGGAAAAGAATATCTTCATCGGGTTTTATTTTTGGGAGTTTCTATCTTTTATTCCTGTCCCTAGATATGAAATACGACTCTCTGGAATGCCACTTAATGACTTCACAGAGAAGCCGAATGCATTTTTTGGGGAAGTTTGGAATTGATCCAAACAGGGTCATGGTCACAGCAACGGCAAATATCTGAAATAGCTTTCTTTAATAGCTTCTTTCCTGTTTGTAGTAAACTACATGGCCAAAGGTATATGAACACCTGACAGACTTACATGTGGTTCTTCCCCAGGAAGTTGTAAAGAATGTCTTTATATGCTGTAGCTTTACAATTTCCCTACACTGGAACCCAGAATGTGTTCCAGCATCACAATGCCCCAGTGCACAAAGCCAGGTGTGTTAAGGTGTTAATGCTGGAGTGAAAGAACTCCTTTGGGATGAACTGGGACTAAAATCTCATTAATGCTCTTGTGTCTTGTATCTAGTGGAAAGCCTTCCCTGAAGAGAAGAGTGGAGTGCATTACAGCAAAAGAGAACAAGGTCATATCAGTGTAATGGTCAATGAAAGTTCTTCCAGGTTTTGATAATGTGTGGAAAGGTTCTGGATCCAGTTCTAGTCGTTCTATTCGAATCTCCTTAGTTGTTTTCTTTGCTTGATGCTGCCTAATAATCTGAAATGGTGATTTTCTTTTGCACTGACCATGCAGTGTACTGTATATTAAGGGAATCTGAGGTATACAAATTAGTAACAAGAAGGACTTGGTGGTAAAGGAGGCATTGACATTTTAGAAGCAAAACTCAAATCAGATTGGCTTTGACTGGGACGTGTTCAGACGTGACCTTGACTCTAATCTGTTCATGTCCTGGTTTCAGAGATAAGTCCATATCAATTGTACCAGTGAGAATCACAGACAGACATTTGGATGGACAGATACATCCATTAATAAGTATTTCAGTGAACTATTCAGTACCTGCAACCCCATTTTCCTTGGAAATGTTTTTATGATTCAGTCACCTAATGTGAGAATTTATATTTATTTGATGAAGGCTGAATGCAAAAATGTGGAAGGTGAACGGACGTCTCGGAGAACACCTGAAAAAGAAGGTAAAATCTCCTGCCTATTAATGAAATCGGTGCTGGGAGTTATGGCTTGTTCTCCTCCCACACTTTATTGCATATCTTTATCATAACAGCATTCAATAAAGCTGTCTCCATCCATTATCATAGCCTCAGATGAAGTTCAGATAACATTTTAGTAGCCATTCATGCAGAACCACCAAACTGTGATCATTCCAAAGGGCTCGCAAACCCATTTTTTTCCCTCTTTATGACTGCAATATATTTGCTGCTTTGGTTTGGACGATGTCACCGAGATGTTCAAGGCTGTAGATTCGGTGTCAGTGCTGCCAGCTGGAAAGGCAACCGAGCCAATATAGGCGAGATAATAAAGTGCTGAATCAATAGGAGGGTAAATTCCCACTGCTGAGGCTACAGTTCAGATGTGCAGCCGTCCAGCGGTACATTAGTTAATCAGTGACCCGCTGATGTCAGCGACGCTGCGAGAGAGGTAGAAGTGCAGGTAGACGTAGGAACAGGCAGACAGAATAAGTGTCTATGCGTCTAGGTACGTAGATCCAGTCATCTTAAGAGAAGACGGTGTTCTCTGACACAGGAATCTGTTTGTCTGATCTCACAGAGACCTCACATGCACTCCTACACTTCACTGTTACTATAATTATCACTTGAACTTTTAACATGGAGGAATTCACTATCCACCTGATTTATGATTCATGTGTATGTGTGTGTGTGTGTGTGTGTGTGTGTGTGTGGAGGTGGAGGAGCAGTAAAGTCCATGGCACATGTTGGGGTTTACGTCATCGAGTTTACTCTCAGCTCAGGCTTTTGCTATTTTTAAATGTATAATTTTAGTGTAATTTGTAATATTTCAGTGTAAAGCGTAAATGTTTGGTGAGGATCAAAGGGAACTCAATGTGCCTAAAATAATTAAATAAACAAATTGAGAATAATTATCATAATAATAATAATTTATGTATTTTCTTAATTGTAAGCTCTTCGTGACTCTATATACAGTACATTATTACAATCACTTAAAACAGAAATTATGTTTATTTTATATTGTATTTTATTTATAGATTTTATTTTATTTTTTTTAAGTTATTATTTTACTCTCTTTACATTTTCTTTATTTACACATAATCTAATGAATTAATCTTTAATTAATTAATTAATTAATTAATTAACCAACCAATCAATTAGTTAGTTAGTTGATTTCTTTCCTCTTCATAAATGTTCTTTTTTATTATTACATATCAGTATTACATTCACATATTTTGTGTTTATTTTACTTTGATTTATTTATGTTTATTTATTTATGTTTTTTATTTAATTTCATTTTATTTCCTGCTCACTATTAAGCCATCTTTTTACGATCACAAGTCCAAATTTCACACACTTTAAAAATACATTTCCTTGCATTTTATTTTTTTATTTTATTTTTGTTTCGCATTTTATTTCTGATAAACATGTTGAACTGGATTTAATCCATGAAAGTTGCTATAGAAACAATCTTGATATTAGTACATATATTTGTAGGTTATAATTAATATATTTGTAGGTTATTATACTTAATCCTGAAAAGTTTAAACAGCACAGCTATTTATTTTTTTCAATAAATTATCCTAGTAATAAATCTGGATTTAACATTATTCTAACGGAATTAAGAACTATTGTAAATACACATCAGTTTAAGTTTCTTGAAGATATTTATGTAACTTTAAATAAAATTCATTTATGTAATCTAAATCACATCACCAGTTAAATTTACGTTATTTTAATATTCGGCATAGTGGAATTTTTTAAATGTTATTTGCTTAGTAAAAGCTTTTTGTTCAGCGAGGCGGCGAGGACAGTTTGGAGCCTCGTAAATGCAAGGTCTGGAAAGCATCAGCGCAAAAAAGAAAGAAAGAAAGAAGCCCCCCATTAAAAAAAAAAGATATCTTACATGATTTATCTTAGATTTCTCATTATGAGATTAGGATAGAACAAATATAAGGTTATTAAGTCATTTTGTCATTTTTATTCATTTCAGATTGGAAATTGTCTCGTTTCATTGCCAGACAATCATACTTATTTTAAGCAGCTTTATTTCTGACATGAATAATTCACAAAAGTAACATGTTTTATCTAAATCCAAAGTCCAAAAGGGATTATTATACCACAGAAGTTCGGCATTCATTACAATCATCATTCATTAATGAATCATACATATAAATGTCAAATTGGATATCCAATTAAATTTACTTTAAATTTAAAAAATCAAATGTGTTACTTATAAAAAGTAACTTCTAAGTCCATATATTTAACAAAAACTCACACTGTTTGCATCTGGGAGGAGTTAAATGTTTAAAATTTACACTTATGAATTCACAATCCAGCCAAATATAAATTTTGTTTGTTATATATAAGTTTGTTAGGAAGCTGAAGTCAGAGCACAGGGTCAGTCATGATACAGCGCCCCGGGAGTAGAGCGGGCAGCGTGTCAGTGCTGGGGTTTGAACCCCCTGACCTTCAGATTGGTAACCTAGAGCCTTAACTATTGCGGCAACACATGGATGTATATTAGTGTATCTTTGAGGGAGTTATCGCTGACGGAGCGTTCGAGTGAGTGCAGGACTTCGAAGGGCTCCACAGTGGCGATGCCGCCGTAAATCATGTGAAGGAGTAAAGCGCACAGGGCTTACAGTAGGAATCTGAGCTATGCTGATTCTGTTTACGCTCTGTCTGTCTCCTGTTTTAATATTGGTAATATATTAATATCACACAGCATGGACAACAGCCTTTATCTGGGATACTCGACTGACGTGGCCTGACGTCCCACCAAACAGCCTAAACATAAATTGCACAACGAACGTAAAAAGTTGGTGATACTCAGACGTTAAACCTTATCTGAAGAGTCTCAGAAACACATGTTTAGTGGTAGACGCCGAACTGTTTGGTGTCGTAGGTGGTTTGGTTCAGCTCTGGTCAGAGAAAGGTCACTGGCTGCTGGCCTCAAGTAGACGATGTTATTGGCTGGAGCATCATGTGGGAGAAGGTCATTGGCTGGCCATGAGGTTTTGCTTGCCAGGTGCCTCTCGCATGGTGCAAAGCAGAACGTTTCCCCCTTGATAAAAAGGCATCTCGACGGATTCCTCGTCCAAACATCTTCCCTGCTCTGAGGAGTTTAAACTCCAGAAACAAATTCTTCAGACTAATGAAGTTGCGTTACTGTGCTCACGGTGAATTATAACAGCCATCCACTTCGTATTTACTTTTAATATATCAGACACACATTATAGTTAATAAAAAGTTAGCATGATATAGGGAAGGGTCAGAGTCCCGATTTCTGCCAAGTCAAAGATTTGTGTGATTTGCTCAGGGCTCCTGAGTTCATGTTCATTTTGCTCCTGTGGATGGTGTAGTAAATATACAAGTTTAGAACTTTTAATACATAGTAATGTACAGTACATACACATTGGTGGAAAACATGTGCCACATTGTTCAGTGTGTGTTTTCTTTTGCGGCTACTGTTTGGACAGACTTTTGGCATTATAGTGTACATTTGCAACAAATATATAAAAACAACACAGTAGCTACAACATGGCCATTGGTGGCTCAGTGCTAGTTTTCTCGCCTGCCATGATTCAGTTTCCACCCGATGTCTAAACCCCAGCCACTGGGTGCAGTGCCGGTCCCAAGCCCGGACAATATGGGATGGTTTTGTCAGATATGGCATCCGAAGTAAAAACCTGTGCCAAGTTGTGATTGGATGGTTGGCTGTGGCGACCCCTCTATGAGGAATTATTCTTCATAAGTTTAAACATGTGTGTGTCCTTTCACATGATTAGTGAGTTGATTTCAAACTAAAAATGCATTAGCTAGCTAAATGAGTTAGCTTGGAATGACAGGGGTTGTTCCACTTGAGAGAAGCACTTGTGTACAAATCTAAGATCTAAGTGTTGATGAAGATTCTCAGGTGAACTGGACGTTTTTTTGTTGGTCAAAGGAGGATGAAGAATTTCACACGTCAACCAGGGAGGCCAAACCTAGCGCCCCCTTTTCAGATCACAGTGCTTGTGCAAGTGACGCAGCTAGTGATGTTCCTTTCAGTGTTGTATTGTCATTACTGGTCTGGTGCCAGTGAATAGGTTGGTGCTCGTCAGAGTTGCTGTGTGGAAATTGTAAAATAGTTTTTTATCACCGTGACACAATAAGAAAAACTTACACAAGGCTTTCAATACTGTCCTGGAGTGATCATATGATCGTCTGTTTAAAACTCGTCTGATACAAACAGATTCATATGCAGGTTTATAGTTATTACCCAAAGTGATACATATTAAATATCTGATATACAAAACCTTTAAAAAAAATCTTTTTCCTTTTGTCTCTGGTGAATGTTTGACCTTTTTATGGCATGCTTGACATTGCACTCTTTATGGAAACTTCTCTTCTTCTGCAACAGCAGGGAAATCTCAAGGTGCAGAACATATACACACATTTATAGGGAGGATCTAAATACCTAGGGTGTATCAGTGCACCAACATTTATAATTTGAGAGGATGTTAACTTTGTAAAGTATTCCTGAGGGTAAGTCCTGCAGCGAGCATTTATGTAGATGTGTGCTGAGCATGTGAAAGAGGCTCTACTTTAGACTCTTTTAACATTGGATATTTTTTAGAACATAATAACGGGGAGTGCAACGCTACAAATCTTACATAAGGATAAGCGTAGTAAAGTTAAATCAACCATTGACTATTTAGTCCATCATAACAGCTTGAAAGCCAGAATAATCTTTGGAGGATAATTTAAAAAAATGTCTTGGAGTCATTTTAAGTCTTTAATTTGAATCTAACCACCTTTGGCTGTCCATCAATAGTCATAATTTGAGCATAATTTTAACTAAAATGATATTCACTTTATACACCAAACAGCCATAACATTGCACTGGAAAACATTAAGCAGAGTATTGTGTAGGTAGCAGGTTCCCCGTTTGCCACCAGGGCAGCTCTGACCCCTCGGGGCATGACTCCAACATCCCTCTGGGGTGAGCTTTTGTGTCTAGCAGCAGATCCTTTGGGTGCTTATTGAGATCAATGACCTTTGCCTGCTAAGAGTGGGGAAATTTTCAAACTCTATACGCACCAGGCTGTGATGCGCTAAGTGTTCTGATACCTTTCTCTCATGGCCACCATTGACTTTTTTCAGTAATGAGCGCTGCATTGGCTTTCCTGTGGGATCAGACCAGACAGGCTGGACTTTGGCCTCGGGTGCACATTGATCGTGTCGCCAGTTTACTGGTATATAATTGATAATCAATGTTTTTCAATTTACCAGGCATTGGTGTTAGTTTTGTGGCTGATCATTGACTCATTGTAGTCCTACAGTTTGATAGAGGACAGAATAGTAACTCTGCTTCTCATTAAAATTTAAATCTTTTACACATAAATGTCTTGTTGTTTAAAATGTCTGTCTAGAAGATTTATGGCCTCAGACAGAGCAGAACTCAGGACTCAGAACTCACACACAAGAATAAGATACAGCTGTGAGTTCCAATAGCAAAACGGATGTATAAATACAGTATATACAACAATCACATGACAACGTGGACATCACATCCTAATAACGCTCCACCATAATCTCACCTTCTCTATTGTCTGTCAGTGAGCCTGTTCAGATCAGGTGGAAAACAGCTCTGGAGGACACTGTATAGTCATTAGACATAGGAATCACCAGTCACCCCCTGATACGATATTATCGTGATACCTTTGTGCCGATTCGATTAATATTGCGATTCTATAAATATCACGATTTTATAAATATCCTGATTCGTTATTAGATTTTTCCCTGATTTTGTTACAATTTTAAACTTTTTAAAGGAATTTAACGAGTAATTAAATGTAGCCCGTTCCTTATAACATTAGTTTTCTGATTAAAAAACAAGCGCAGCATTTAAACAATACAACTTTAAATACTTCAACTTCAAAAACAGTTTAAAAAACCAAGCGATAAATTACATTTAACTTCAAATTAAATTAAACAAAAAGACATTTTTGCTAGCACGGGCACACAGAGCTTCTAAGACACTTCATTTTTGACTACTTTGCTGTTGTGGTGTTTTGAGACTGGTGTAAGTTCGGAGATCGGAGGCTTTTAACACTATAAAAATGTTTTTGTTGCGCCACTCTGAAGCTTCTGCCCTCTGAGGCTGATCCGGCCGGTCACCGGTCAAAACCCAATCAAACTGAAAACCAGACAACTCTGCAAACTGGATGATCAACTAATTTATGTCTATTATAAATGTAAAAATAGTTTTTTTATAGTCAGTGTGGCGATATGTGAATCAGCGCACAAAAGAATTGCGATTTATAATTGAATGGATTTCCCGCCACATCTCTAATAGTGTGTGTTAAGGCTCTGAATTATTGATCAGGAGGTCGGTGGTTCAAGCCCCAGCTTCGCCAGGTTGCCACTGCTGGGCCCTTGAGCAAGGCCCTTAACGCTGAAAAAAAAACAAAATAACTTTAATATTCATGACTCCTAACCGACCCTTTCTCAGAAAGTCCAGTTGGTTCGACTCCTGGTCCTGTGTGTTACTGTAGATGCTCGAGAACTCCTCATATTTGCTTTGAATTATTAACATTCATATTGTTGTCATGCTTGTTAACGTACACCAGGCTTACGCACACAGTATCACATGGTACCGGAAGTTGGTACTGAAACATTTAATCTGAGCCCCAAATCAAAACAACACCCCAGTCCCCCCCAAAAAGTTACAATTCACAATCCAATCACAGTGTTTCTCACAGAAAAAACTGGCAACCCAACCAACCCAGCGATAAAGTAAAATACAACGAAGAGCACATCATAAAAATGAGCAATGTCCATTTGGTTGCACCTCTCCTCCCTTTTCCCTCATTTTCCTCAGCAAACATGCCAAGATACATTTAAAATAAACCTCCTCGAAGATCTTGGCAAGCGTCTTTCCACTCAGGAACATCTGGCAAATATGTCCCATGGAGACCTCGAGCTTTTGTTGCTCGCCCTTTTAAGCCTGTAATAGTTTTCATAATTTAGCGCAAGGCGAAGGATCTTGTTTTTATTTTTCCATCATTTCATTCATACAGGTTGCTCGTTAAAAAAAGAAAGAGGCGAAGCATTAAGCCGGTGCCAAGACCTCTCGGATTCATTCAGAGGTCAGATAAGGCAAGGCGAGAGAAGATTCTTTCATTCTTTGTTTGTCTTCGAACATTCTTATGATGTCAGAAATATTCGCAGGCTCTCTGGAGGCTGTACAGATACAGCTCCAGGTTTGTGTAGGTCTGATTTACAGCTTTAATTGTTTGGCTAGATAAAAAAAAAAAAGAAAAAAAAATATGTGTATGAACCAACCTGTAAGTGTGTGTGTGTGTGTGTGTGTGTGTGTATGAGAGGGTGTTTATTTACCCCCTCCATGATTCAGAGAGAGACATCTCAGAACGCTCGGGTCACGGGCCGCTGTTTGCGGCGTGCTAAGCGGCTACAGCGCGACTCCCCCAAAAAACGCCAGAGACCAAAAATAAAGCGAAAACATCCTCCCATCCGAGCCAAGAACAGTCCACCCCCGCAAGGAGAGAACGTCCAGCATGGCCCTGATTTCCCCCCAACACACACACACACACACACACAATGCTTGTTGCCAACAATGAGCACTTTATGCAACCGCAGCAGAAAAAAGGCGTTTAGGGGATGGGGATGGATGAGCGAATCAGAGATAGGGAGTGTCTCTATATCTAATGGTTTCTTTCTATCCTTCATTTTTTTTTTCTATTCTTTCACTCAACACTTCAAATGTCTGGAGACGTCCAAAGCTCAGAATGAGTAAAGAGAGACAAAGTGAAACATTAGTAAAGTGATGAGTAATGCTTCACTTCTTCTCCAACCTCTTCTGCCCTCTTTTAACTGAAATGCCCTGTGTGTGTGTGTGTGTGTGTGTGTGTGTACACATATGTTAAGTCTTGATTGGTTTGTTCAGTTTTCTTATGTGAGGTACGAATAACAAATCTCACGTTAAAACAATATGACTTAAATAATTAGCTTCAGAATTTCTCTTTGTAAAGTGTCTTTGGCATCACTGATTAACTAATAAGCGATCTTGCTAGCATTTGCTATCATTGCTAACTCACTGACGGTCGCCAGCTTCACTAGTCGCGGTTAGTTAGTTCCATCAAGCGTAGATGGATATATTTTGGCAGAGAAAAATAACTGATATTGGTGTTAGGCACTCCTTCCATATTTTTCTCTCCTGGTCAGATGTTTTATTAGAACTTTCTGCTCATTAAATGTGACCTAAAATTCCTTATTGCACCTTTAATTAATATGGAATCTGACAAATCTACTATTGGTGTGTTTAGAATTCTGATGATTTTTTTTGTGTAAGAAACGAAAAAGGCTGAATTGTAAGACGTCCTCCCGGATCATATTCGAGTCATAATGCATGCGCGATTGAAATGATAATGAGCTCAGTACAGACACTCCAGGCGTTTAAACAGAAGGTTAAAAACAAATGAGATGAATTATGAACTTTCAACTCATTCCCTATTAGCTTTAAAAAAAAATGTGTTAATTTTTCCTAGGTTAAGAGACTTTCTGGACGCATAGTATTTCTTTTTTCTGCAACACATGTACATAATGGACTTCCTGGATCTACAGTTTCGGCATGTGCATCAGGCATGCGAGCAATTAATAAGTCACCACGGATGGCCGAGTCCTGCGTGAGATTTATGGACAGGGGGAAAAAAACGCATCAAACAGGAGAAATTAAATCCTGTATGTGATTTTTGGCTGAGGTTGGATCAAATCAGGAACAAATCATTACTCTAATGACTAAGACAGAGAGAGAGACAGAGCGAGGGAGAGAGAGAAAGAGAACACATATGCACATATGATCAGGTCCAGTGCTGGATAAAAGAGCTTGTGCGGTCGGTCAGCGTGAGAAAGAAAGTGGGAATGAAATGTTACCTAAATTGCGGTTAAAGTAATCGTGTGCGGTTGGGTAGTCATGTATTTATGTCTTGATGAGGACCCATTTTCACTACAAGAAGAGCAATATATGACAGGTTTGACTTTGTGGGGACATTTAGCTGGTCTCTATGAGGAGAATGTTTGGTACCTGGGGTGAAGGTTAGATTCAGGTGTATTACAGCATTAATAATGATGTTAATGGAAGGATCTGACATGGATAGTACGAAAACAGTGTGTCTGTGTGTGTGTTTGTGTGTGAGTGTATTTTCTCTGGACCACATTCACCAGGATCCTGGATCCAAGGCGTCTGTAAGCAATCAGGACGGAGTTGATTGACGCACCAGAACGAAACAATTCACGCTGATTGTCAGGGAGAATTACAGCACGGAGAAGGAGAGAGGTGGAGGGGGCTGATTAATGGTCATTTTTATGGTTTATGTTAGGTATTGGCAGCGTGTGTGTGTGTGTGTGTGTGTGTGTATGTGTGTGTGTGTGATTTTTATCATGCCTGAGTTATTCTGTATCTGTTATCTATAATGTGATATTAAACACATTTTTGTGTTTCTGTCATTGTGAGGACCTTCCACTGACCTCATTATTAATGCAGCGAATTCATCCTATTCTATTCGGAAAGAAAAAAAAATGGCCTGGGGATCAGCCAAATGTCTTGTCAATGTCAAAACTGTCAGATATTCCTATCCTTGTGAGGACATTTGGTCCTCATTAAGGTTTAGAAACGTCACACAGAATGACGCACCTTCTCTGACCTGATGTGTGTTGCCGTTTTTTTTTCTTGAATTTACGGTTAGCTTTAACAATTTAAAAACAAAATAATAAAGTAGAAAAAATTTCACACCTACAGAATTAGGACGTCTCAGACAGGCGCGCAAATTTTTTGCTTTTTATTTGAAAAAAAAAATCTTTTGACCTAACTTAAAAAAATGTGCTGATGCTGAAATGGTCGTGCCTCCAGTATCACACGTGTCTGATTGCATATAGATGAGATACACAATGTAATAACACCCAGCTGACACACACACACACACACACATTCACACACGCACACAAAGCTACAGCTGGAAGACATCTGGGTCATGTCCATGAGGACATGGTGAAATGGGTCAGAGAGAAGATCCCCTCACTGTCAGAGCGAGCGATTTAAGACAAGAAGAAGCGAGTGTATGTTCTCTATTAAACTGGAGAACATACACGGTATCTGTGTGTATCTGTGTATGAGCAAAATCTTCTTAGATTCTAATACTGAACAGATTACATACATAAAATTTATCTATATATATATATATATATATACTCTGGTAGGACCACTGGTCAACATTCACACAGTAAGGGCAATTTGGGAACACCAATTAGCCTGATCTGCATGTCTTTGGACTGTAGGAGGAAACCAGAGTACCTGGAGGAAACCCACCAAGCACAGGAGGGACATGCAGACTCCATGCACACAGACCCCGGGGTGGGAATCTAACCCGGACCCTGGGGGTGCAAGATGAAATTATTAACCACTACGCCACCATGCTGCTATGGGGGATATAACACAGGCCAAATAGACCACATGGAACACCTTTTGAAAGAAGTCACTTTCCCTCACTAAAAGTTTCATGTGACATATGTGACAGCAATATTTTCTCAATCGGTTTTATATCAATTTGTTCCAGAAATGCATTCAGGCCTCCGAGTGGCGCAGTGGTAAAGCGCTGGTTCGAACCCCGGGTGATGCTGTTTTCCTCTCACAGCCGGAGGCACAGAGAGA
>JAOVVA010000037.1:2578034-2598856 GCA_028565275.1 Leiocassis micropogon | reverse complement strand
GAGAGGCTGGAGGAGATGCACTGCAGTACTTCAAGCAGCTGGTGGCCACACCAGATACTGACTGGTACTTTTGATTTGGAGCCTCCCTTCATTCAGGGACACATTGGGAAACATTTTTACTTTATGTCTTATTGTGTTGACTCTTACACATTAAGTTTACTGAAAGTAAAAACAGTCGAAAGTCAGAGGACGTTTCTTTTTTTGCTGAGTATATGTCATGGAAGAGCAAAAGTTATTGTTATTTTTATAAAGGTTACATTTTACCACTACAGGAATATGGGAATGATGTCGCAAAAATGTGAAACTCTCAAATTGAGCTTATTATTATTATTATTATTATTATTATTATTATTTGATCAGAGAAACAACCAAAAATAACCAAAAAAAAACAACAACAAATAAGCATGTTTATCTGTTCTTTAAATTAAATTAAATTTAATTTAATTTGTTTGCTGCTGTTTCTAATTTTTTGCTCATTCATGTTTGTATAGTTGGTTTAAATTAACTAAAATTCCGTTCATCATTATGGAAAAAGGGATATATCACTCTGTACTACTCAATCCCTATATATGTTTATTTATAAAATAATAAATAAATAAACAAAAAGAAAATGGTTAAAATGTTCTGAGCTTTAAGAGCTACCAGGAAATTATGATAAAAATAAAGGAAAAATAAATGTTACTTATGTTTGAATAATTCTTTCAAAAGTAGAAATAAAGAAAGATCATTTAATCAAGGATAAATGGGGAAATTGACAGATCAGCCAAATACAATACGGCACTGAGAGAAAATATAATAATATGTACATTATTTTTAATTGTTTTTTTTTTACATTTTTTTTTTGGTTAATGTGTAAATTGTGTGAAAATTATGTGAAAACTGCTGGGTTTTTTCTTTTTTTCTTATAGCCATTTAAATGACGTTAATTAACAATTACTTTAAACTTTTCATGAGTGTTTGAATGATTAAATGCAAATTTGCACATTTTATATATATTTTTTCAAATGTTAACAGCAATGAAATTAATATACTATGATATTTGTTAATTTGTTTGGTCGTTTACAAATAAAATAATACTTTAAAGATGTTAGACTTTAGAATATAAGACTTTATTCCTAATTGATTAGTCATCATGGTTATAGTTAATATGATCAGTATTCTCAGAACAGGCAAGAATCTTACTTTCCTTAAATGTTCCTCACAATGGAACATTTGGAACAATAAGTGATCTAGTAAACCAGATAACATATTCATGCAGATTTATATTTAATTTAGAAATACCCTGTCTTTGAATTGTCTCTCTTGGGGAAGGTCCAATAGTTGCAAACAGGTGCAGATCAAACCTCTTCAAAACCATCAGTCTACCGAACAACACATGAGGAACCTTAAAGCTAAATTTAGCAAGCTGTAGGAGGAGTTCATGCACATTAGATGTGAATGCTTAAATGATTCCTGGATCGATATGAAACATTTGGTAGGACGTTTTTTATTTAAAGTGATATCATAACCTGTAACTATCTATCCATCCATTCATCATATTTATTCCCATTTTTACAACGTTGTAGAACCTCCAGTCAACATTCACATGTACCCTCACACACTAAGGGCAAATTGCGAACACCAATTCGCTTAATCTGCATGTCTTCGGACTGTGGGAGGAAACCGGAGCACCCAGAGGAAACCCACCAAGCATAGGGTGAACATGCACACACACACGTGAGGTGGGAATCAAACCCGCACCCTGGAGGTGCAAGGCGACAGTGCTGCCACACTGTAATCTGATCATGTTAAAAACAACATGTCAAAAAGTGATACCAGTATGTCAGGAAATGATATCTCCAATAAAACTGTACTATGTTTTGCAGTGCTACGACCATTGAAAACTATAGATAGTGACTGATATAACTTTACTTTTTCTGCTACTGGTAGGAAATTCTGGCAGGGTAGGAAAAAAATATAGAACTTCATCCCAAACCCAGAAAAAAAATAAGAAGGGCATCTGGTGTAAAAAGGAAAAAAAAAAAAAAACCTGCGCCAAATTAAATAAGCATATTGAATGATCCCCTATGGTGAACCCTAACAGGAGCAGCCAAGAGAATACCTCTTGATCTAGAATGTCCCCCATCAGTACCTAGAACCTTTTAAACTATAAACAATAAGGCTGCCATTAAGTTAGCAGCTCCACGAGGACACTTGAGCTGAATTTATATTCCACACGAGGCTTGTTTAAGCTTGACAAAAGTACAATGTGGATCGCTTTCCATCACCACCGTGCTCACTTTTAAATCACGTATCACAGTTGCATGAATCCAAACCGCCGCCAGGTTCCTTGTGTGGTTTCCAGACAAAAAGATTTAGGATCTTAACTGAAAGTTGTCTTGAGAAATAACATGAGGTCTACGGTCCCAGAATGTCCCAAAACGACTAAAACTAGATTTACTCCTCCGTAACGTCATATAATCCAGCTTATCAGTTTAAGTGACTTTCCAAATCTTTAATAATGTCGTGTACTACATCACATCGTTCCTTTTGACTGACTTGGATCTTCTCAGCCTTTAGAGACTGGCGTGAGAACGGAGGCACAGCAGGTGTGGTTCTTGGGTGATGACGGCGTTGGAGTGACATACAGCGGGTCATGGACCACAGATCATGTACTGGATTTGCAGCGTTTGGCTTCAACAGTGGCGCTTTCACAGCTGCCTTATCTCCCAGAGCGATGTTAGCTAACGCTGTGTGTGTGTGTATACAGTGAAAGTAAATATGGGGCTCCAAGTGCTATAATGTTGCATAGGAAAAAAAAACCAGATACACTTTTTTTATTTTATTACAGTCGAAGACAACGTACAGTATATGCAGTTTAAATATGATTTACATGCCTTGACATTTCATTTTTATCTCTTGAATCTCTTCCTCACACTTCCTCTAGGTTACAAATGAGGACGTCAAAAGTTGGCATCCTGATACTTCTTGCGATGTTGTAAAACTATCTATTCATCCATGTTTTTCCCCCACTGTGATGGTCATAACTGCTAATATACATTAGATTTAACAAAACTTATCTCTCTCTTACACACACACACACACACGTTAACTATCATATCTCATATCTTGTTCTTATCTTGTGTCTCATGCACATGCTCAGTAGGAGGTCAGCTACCAGTCTGTGTTCTATCACATCGGCTTGTGTGCCGCAGCAGACGGGTTTGTTCCGGATCGGTTTTTGGGTTCTCACTCTGTTTTGGGTTCACGCGTTTTGGGTTACGTCCCGTAAACATGCTGTAGATGGACTGGTGAGTCTGGTGCACTGGTATCACATCCAGGCTGTATTTCCGCTTGGACGCTATGATGGAACTGTTACTAAAGTGCCAGATTGTTTCCACATTGTTAGAGCTCTCACACCTTCAAGATTCTGATTGAACAACTGATTTTTAACTTATGATCTAAAATCACTCAGTGATGTGAATCTGTCAAGAGAAAACGGAAAGGGGGCAATGCTTTTTTTTTCCACTTTTTTTTTCCTATTATGGCTCCTGGAACCTTTGCCCCAAATCAGTGCAATCCCAGAGAGACTCATCAGACTGTTCAGTGCAAGCTCATTTTGTTCACGTGCCAACAGTTCTTAGAATCAGACTCTTACTATCCCGGTACTACAGGCTGGCGACCGAGTAAGTGACCCTTTGCGAAACTCCTCCCCAAAGCGGCAATTAATCAATTACAGCAAGGAACTGGCACTAACGTTAGCCATTTAATATGCTGCACGTAAAGAGTGTGGAAAACAAAATGTTTGAAATGTCTAAAGATTAAAACGGAAATAAAAGTTTCCCATGTGCTACGCCTGAGAAAGAGGAAGTTATGCGAAGGAAGGGCTTAGAACGCTGAAGATCTTTCCTCTGTTATTGTTTTAGCAGTCATATGATCATATTTGTTAATTACAAACGGTAAGTAATACCAAAAACATGGTATCGTTGCTAAAAAGTGTCACACCCAGGTAAAAAAAACTGCTTCTTACCTCTCAATCCATGCTTCATTTTTTTTTTGTAAATATGCAAAAACAGGAATTAAAAAAACATTTGCTAAATTAACATCTTCAATGATCTTAATTGTCATTTCAGATTAAAGTTGACCAATTTTTGCAACATGACTTTGACATGGTTACAGACACTACAGATTTTTTTTGCTTTAATTTAAGCAGCAATTTTTACAGGTCATATGCTTCTAGAAGCTTACACCAAAGTTCTAGAGGGATTTGGGATTCAGCCTTGTGTAAGAAGCTAAATAGCTTTGTAGCTTTTTCACAACAAGGAGATGGCGTGTTGTTTCAGATGACATAACGTTTTTCTTACTGAAAGCACTTCTGTGACTGATTGTGAATGTGGGTTTTGGCAGAGAGCTGTCAGTGTAATTAACCACTGTACACACCTGGCATGCCAAAGAATACATATACAGAAGTTAAACATCCCAGTGGTGTTATGCTCTATGTCACATCTCATAGAGTCTCTCTTGGAGTCAACGGAGTCAACATTGGCCCATTATCCGGCCTCCTTGCAGGTTCAGCAAGTCCAGCAGCAGCCAAATGTAGTTAAATAGTCTAAGAACTTTATCATGTGTCACTCTGGAATACCAGCAGCAGTAATGAAATTAGTCTTGTCTATTCTTGCCTGATACTTCTTGTGATGCTGTAAAGCTATCTATTCATCCTGATACTTCTTGTGATACCGTAAAGCTATCTATTCATCCATGTTTTTCCCCCGCTGTGATGGTCATGACTGCTAATATACATTAGATTTAACAAAACCTATCTCTCTCTTACACACACGTCAACTATCATATCTTGTTCTTTATCTTGTGTCTCATGCACTCTTGGTCTTGGTTCCACAGCATGGAATGGTCTTCCTGGCAACTCCAAACTATCTGGAGATGTCTACAAGCTGAAGCGTTCCGATGAGCCTTTCTCTGCTGTCATTGTGTAAACAGGGCATGATAGTGTGAAGACAAGTTGCACAATCAGTATGCTTTCTTCACTTTTGATACCCAGACATGGCAGCTGGACATGATCACATTGCAAATTTTGTGCATGAGCAGAACACCCCTTAGAAAGAAGTGAGTTACATTACAGTAGTTCATCAAAGTAGCAAACCAAATGTCGATTAAAGATGTCCTTCAAATTCTGCAGTTCATACAGTAACTACTGATAAGAACATCATACAGTATATACTTCAAAAGGAAAGTATACAGTAAATCCCTTACAAATGAATGAGTTCCGTTCCAAGAGCTTGTTCATAATTCAAATTTGTTCTTAAGTCCAACAAACATTGTCTAGGTACTAGGACACTAACACACAGTATATTACAATGCAGTGTTCTTTAGAATTGTGCCCATAGTTGAACAGTTCATGTTAAAAGAACGAGCAACTTCACCTCGCTCCATTCTCTCAATTATTTTCACTTTTGTCTCCATCGCTATTGCTTGGCACTTCTTAGCAGTACCAGCTTCATCGCCGCTGCTTTTACGTATGCTTCTGGACATCCTGAGATTCACGTGACAATGTACGCCGGACATGTGATCTAACTTCCGTGATTGAACATGCTCATATCTTCAAAAGTCAGTTCCTAACTTGAATGTTCATATGTAGGGGAATTACTGTGCTTTTAAAAGGAAGTACCTTTAATTCCAGCACATCAAGAAATAACATTCTTTACGACTTCATCATAAAGACAAAGAGGTTAGTTTCATGTCAAAAACAGAGAGATCAAAATCTTTCAAGTCTAATTTGCTTAAAATTAATGTTTGGATCTTACTTGTAATTCGAAAAACTCTAATAATTTTGATTGCACGTTAATCACATGACTCAAAAACGCATCTGAGAACTTGAACTTGAAGTCATATCTGGTAATGCTGTACAACCATGCTGTCATCCTGTGTTTATGATGATCAACCTTGTATGAGTATGTGGATTATGTACGATAAAGTGTATTCTCTCACTGCATATTTATGTGGTCTATTAGCGAGATCCGGAAATCTGTGTCAACAGAAATGCTCTGAGAAGTGCGCTTGCGATAATAAGAATCTATTTTCATTTGTATTACGTCATTGTTACTACTATTGTTATCACACTGTTTCGTGAGTTTTTTGCGCCATGCTTACACTCACACCACTTCTGTGACTTCCTGAACAACATACTGTAACAGTCGTCCTTCTTTTGCTCGCAGTGGCACTAAACCGGCAGTCACGTCACCCGGGCTCTGATCTTGACCATGATTTTTTTTACGATGTGTGATTTTTGGCTGCAACACTAACAACATCTGGCTGCACAGAACAAACCGCGCTTTGCGTTTTCCCTTATGAAGCGCACCGAGTTCAGTCCATAAAGGCTTTAATGACTACTTGATGAGTTGAATGAGGTGCGTTTAACAATTCCTGTAGCGTTAAACTCTAACGCCTTGGCTCTGTCTTTTTTATAAATGTTCACTGGACACATTATCAGTCAAGCTACTGGGTCTGTGCACAGGGTCACACAAGGTAACACACAGACACACACACAAAAGCGAAAGAGTATATCCATTTTTTTCTGGTGTGCAACACGAGCGAGCTTGCTTAACGTTCGGTAATCCCCATGACGGTTGTTATTCAGAGCCCCGTTCTCCTGATGTGACATTCCCTTGTTTAAAGCGTTCTCTTTTTCTTTTCTGTTTTGTGCAAAACTCTGGCCTAGTTTAAAACTTTCTTAGATGTTGATAGAAAGAAAGAAAGAAAGAAAGAAAGAAGTTGCACAAACGTCACCTCGTTTTATTTGTTTAGAAAGTTAAGGTAAAGACCATTTGTGCTCATTTTATACAGCTTCATGGTAACAGCCCACCTGGTCAAATATAGAGAATGAATTAGAGTGTGTGTGTGTGTGTGTGTGTGTGTGTGAGAGAGAGAGAGAGAGAGAGAGAGAGAGAGCAAGGAGCAGAGCAAAGTCCACGCATACGACCTGGTCAGCAAACAGCTAATCGCTAGCAATCCATGTCAGCCTCATTCCATACACACAAACACACACACACACACACACAGACACCGATGTGGACTTATAGCCTTAGCTACAGTTGAGTGGAAAAGTTTGTGCACCCCATAACTTGGGTTCTATAACCCAAATCCAGGTTTCCAAGATCCTCTAAATGTGATCTCTTGAGCTCCTGTTAACAATCATCCAGTCGACTAAATACACTAGACTTTGATTACATCATTTTGCATCACATAATTGAAGGACAAAGTTATCATGTCGTGAATTTAATTATGCTTTTCAGCTCACCACGATTGTTTAAAGTCGTGCTGATTTGTAAAATACTATTGCCTTCATGTCAGCTCAGGCCGCTTTGGCCTCTCGTACTGACAAACAGCAGACCTGGGTGTTTTTTTTTTTTTTTTTTTTGCATTATTGTAAATTCCAGAGACCGCTTAGAGATCATGAGATCAGCAGTTTCTGTAATCCTCAGAGCATCCCATCTGGCACCAACATCAATGTTACAGGCTGATGTGTGATGTGATGCTCTCGAGCTCTTGTGCTTCTTTACGGTTGGCTTTTTTCGGAAAACTGCATAAATGCGTAAAGCATGCAGGTGTTCCTAATAAAGTGGCTGGTGAGTGCATGAAAACAATTGTCTCCAAAGTCAGCATTTATCTTTATTACGTATTGCAAAAGCTAGCTGACCGAAGTCTATGTGGATTTTGGGTTTCTTTCTGCAACGTATTAATGACTTTGAAACCCTCCTTGTGAAATTGGTTTTACTGCAACTCTTGAGAATATTACTAACATTTTGGGACATGTGCTGCTACAAGCCCCAAAAATAAAGTGGGCCCGTTCAGTACAAATTAATATCATGCTTACAGAATAATCATACTTTATGTGCCTTGCAAAGACTCTGCTACTGTACTTAAGGAGAATTTTCCTGTATCTGTATTTTACTTCCTTACTTCTCAACTTTCTCTTTTACTTCATTACATTTCCTGAATTAAACGTGTACTTTTACTCCAATACATTTCCCCTATGTGTCCTTATTTCTCGTTACTACAAAATAAAATTGGAAAAAAAATTGTTAGACTGCAAGAAAGCAGTTTCGGCGAATCCGTTCTCATTGATTATAAATTAGTGCACCATTTCGCCAAGTGTCGACCGCTACTGCTACAGCATGACCCTCTGTGAAATCCATGGTGGTGGCGATGAAGCTAACGTTAAACACACATCCTTTCTACAGGATGAGGGGCCTATTAGGATTACTGAAAGTAACTGAAATATATAACTTTGCTGATTAGCTGATGTGCAGATTCTAACTGCTTACTTTTACTTTTACTTCCAATACTTAAGTACATTTAATATCAGAAAATTACTTCTGAAACTTAAGTAGAGTAAATATCAGACACATTAAGACTTTTACTCAAGTAATATTATAAAAGGTGGCTCAGTTGTTGGCACTGTCGCCTTACACCTCCAGGGTCCGAGTTCAATTGCTGGCCAGGTTTGATTCCCGTCTCTGTGTGCATGGAGCTTGAATGTTCTCCCTTTGCCTGGTGGGTTTCCTCCAGGTACTCCAGTTTCCTCCCACAGTCCAAAGACATGCAGTTTAGACTAATTGGCGTTCCCAAATTGCCCACAGTGTGTGAATGAGTATGTGTGTGTATGTGTGCGTGCCCTGTAATGGATTGGCACCCCATCCAGGATGTACCCCACCTCGTGCCCTAAGTCTCCTGGGATAGGCTCCAGACCCCCCTGCAACCCTGTATACAGGATAAAGTGGTATAGATGAGTGAGTGAGTGAGAGTAAGTAAGTGAGTTTCCATTCATCCATCTAGGAACCTCTGTAGTTCAACTGGTTACAGTGGTGACCATAGTATTTATTCCCATTGTCACAATCGTGGTTGGACCTCCAGTCAACATTCACACACTCAAGGCAAATTGGGAACCCAAACCTAGATCGAATCCGGACCCTGGAGGTACAGTACAAGGCCATGCCACCTAAAAGGTGAGTTTAACTTCTACCTAGGTCATTTTCTTTCAGGGTGGACTTGAGCCCAGGATTAAACTTGGAACTGTTGAGCTGTGTGACATGGCTAAAAAAAAATATTTTTTTAACCAACAGAAAAGAATAAATACAAGTTTCAGATTCATAACGTTACATGATTTTTTTTTTGTGCATGACATAATAAAGGAATGAAATTCTTCTGTAATTCTTTGCAAGCTTTTGCCCTCTTCATGATTAAAATCTGGGTTTATTCGGAATATTGTTTCAACACGAAGTTGCTATCGCTGTTTTATTTGATCTTGCGGAATTCGACAGAGTAATCAAGTGATTATCAATAAATCAGTCAGGCTTTAATTCAGTACACTGATGACTTTGCAATTTCAATTGAATTCCCTCTGGTACATCTTATCGAGCCAAACTAATGGACACCGTGTCACCGTGTCACATTACCATAACTCACGCTGAATCAACACACCTGCGCCGAACATTAAACAGCAGTTGTTTGAGGAATCGCCAAGGTGTCACGCCAGTCACGGGTCTGAACATTGCACGTGCCACGTCCAACCTTCTCCAGCTTTACGACACTTTGATGGATCCGTCCTCCAATAGGGAGTCGTTTTTTCTGAACGCAGCCCCAGAGCCGCGGCGCTAGCGATAAGCCGAGTATGATATAGCAGTGTTCCTTCAGTCGGCTCCTTGCTGCTAAATTGTAAGGATTTGCACAGCTTATCTCCTGGCACTAAAGCATGATCTAGGGGAAAGGTTAGCGTTACACTGTAGCCCTGTTCTACACTACTAATGGGGCCAATATGTCACCAGGCTGCATCGGTTCAGAAGCCGATGTAGGTGAAAGGTGAGTGAGGAGACGGGATGAGACCATGGCGTGCCCTTTCGCATAGTTGTAGAGATCTTTACGGTACACGTGAGCGAGTTTTAGTAGGACTTCTATGATGATTTTATAGCATCTGTTAAACACGGCATAATAATATAAAACAAAACTCTCCGTTAACATTATTTCATCTATGTTAGATACACAATGCAGATCTTCTAATGATTATACATGGAATAAACAAAAATCGTCTGCTTACGTCAATCCGAATTATCCGGAAATCTACTGATACGGAAACACAAATGTTATTCAAACTTTTGAGGTCATTGAGGTCAGATTGAGGTCATTACAATACATTTTCATTTACACCTTTACAGCATTTGTAGCTGTTCTACGTCTTTTGACATTGTTCGATGACGTCATCCGATCAGTGCCTTCTAGATATAGCTCTCGATTTTTAATTGGAATGTCGTCACTGGCGGTCACTTTGTTAGTCTTTGTTAAATCACATTATGCATTTTAAGGGTTCTAATTTTAAAACTAGAAGTTTTTTAGTAAGTGCAGTTTTTGCTAAATCAGACCTGTAAATCAAATTGGTCAATTCTGTTCTAGTGACCTACAGGTTGTGAGTTTAGTCCCAGGTTAAACGTTTCATTCACTTTTTTGAGTCAATTAAATCAACAAATCGGTATCAGTCAGGGGCACTGAGGAATTATTTTTGTTTAGTTGCTGTTCTGTATCTAAGAGGGGTGTTCAAGTCAAAGCAGGACTTTTGTTTGTACGAAATAACAGAAAACAGTTGTGAGAGTTAAAACTCCCTTTATTTCTTTATATAATCCCCTGATACACTAATGCACTTATCCCAGTGTTTCACTAGTGCTTGGACACCATCAAAGTAGAACGTTTCCTCAGTATGCCAGAGCCATGATCGGAGTGCCTGCTTCACGTCTGAAACACTGGCCTCCAAGGAACTCCCATAGTCAGGACTGTACAGAGGATGTGGCGATAATTCCCAGCCAAGTTCCTGTAATGTACAAGTGGTGTTGGTGATCGATTGTGTGTACAGTTGACACAGACAGATACATCTTCTCTGAAAGTTCGCGACAAGGATCAGGCGTTCTGATCTCTGAATGTTCACGAGAAAAACTGCAGTGGGCTCCGAGTCACTTCGGCCGGGATCGTCATTCGCGGACGTATAGCGTTCTTTAAAACGTTTGCACCGTTCAGAAGTTTTACTGCAGCTAAGAGTCTCATCACCGTACTGTGCTTGAAGTCTTCTGTAACTGTCAATCACTTTTACGTCTTCATTCACTTGGAATTTCAAGTCCTGGTTTGACCCGAACAAGCCTGTATAAACTCCATGATTATCAAATAGATTAAATGCAGGTTTTGGTTATATATGATGTGTTGTTGTTTTTTTTTTATTATTTGTAAACGTGTACAGTAAGTGGAGCCAGATTTCACTCATTTCACTCATTTCACTCAAAGACAATGAATCACTCGTTTTTGTCAAAAAACTTAGTTTAGTCAATAGTTGTTCCAGTCTCCTCCAGCAGGTCAGTGTTTGAGTCAGCGAAGCCTTTCAATCCAGACTAAGACTCACACCTCGCGCAGTTCTATATGACTGAATCCTTCCATCATGCCTTAGATTTTGCTCTTCTTACATTCAGCCCATCAGTGGTTGAGTCAGTGAGTCATTTAGGTCAAGACTAAGATTCACACCTCTCTCTGTATTCAGTGGTTTAGTGTTTACCAGGATTTCAGTTATGTCCATGTTTCACTTCGCATTTTATCTGACAATAAATCTTTTATTTATGAATGAGATTTGGGCCTGTCATGTTCAGCAAGTTAGCATTTGATTCAGTGAATCATTTCTGTTATTCTGAATTGACTCAGTGAACCTCTTGCATGCCTTAAATTCACGCCTCAGTCATTGGGTCAGCGTTTAACCGTAATTCATTCCCCTTATCCTTATCTGATTAAGGGTTAAGTGAACATTTTTCATCAAGAACAAAGACTGTGGTTTGTTCGTCGCCAATATTTTTGTTATATTATGTTTTATGTTGATTTTTTTTGTATATTGTATATTTATTCAATCAACAAAGTCAGTGTCTTAGTCATTAAACCCCTTTAAACTTGTTTACATTTGTAATCTTTTTATCTGTATTTTAAAAATCTAATGAAGATCACAAAGAAGCAGTCCATACATAAACATGATATCCTGACTGTATTTTTTCTTTCTTTAAAGCTGTTCAGATAAAAATATCCACCAAGTGAAGCAATGTAAGCATGACTGGACTAAACAGTTGCATCATGGCAACAATCCTGTGGTTCCCTGGAGGTCACGCGGGTCACGCATGTATCAGGTAAGTTTATCAATATCACATGGCCACAGTGTTGTTTATTGACATCCTACCATGAGCACTCATCATGATGCGAACTGGAGGTTTCGCGGCGACCAAACAGCCGGCGGGAAAGCATGTGGAACGAGCGAGAAGCAAAAAAATTTTTTTACAAAGTTCAGAGAACGACCGGACGAACGGTGAGGTTCAGTGACCACGTTTTACAGCTCAGTGCCTGGCTTATCTTCTCCAGAGAGAGAGAGTTGATGTTTCAGAGGTAATGGGTGACAAGGTTCTCCAACTTCTCATACTGTTTATGTAAAAAAAAAATCAGCATGATTATAAGAATTAAAAAAAACTAAAACATAATTTATGTTAGATGTAGTGTGAAACATAAGGAAGGCTTCCACAGGGCTTCTGATAACTTCTTAATCATTTATTATTAACTTTATGCATTCTGATCCTGCCTGTTGGTTAAATGTAAGGTCTATTAAATAGCAGAGCAGTGACAGAACCGTGTGTGTGTGTGTGTGTGTGTAATGGAATAATACAGCAATAGTAATGGAAAAGAAACGGCCAAAACAGGAACACACAGTTGCTGCCAGGCCTCACACACACACACACACACACACACACACAATGTGAATATTCACTAAATATGACATGGTTTGTGAGTGAGAATGGCCCAGATAGAAACCTAATTACGGATTAAATTTCACTGGGAAATCTCCACTGGAAACATTTTAGTAGCTAAAAAACATCGAGGCGTACTCTGAGTGCGGAAAGGAAAAAAGAGAAGAAAAGGGAAACAAGATGTTCACTGAAAAATATCATTTACCGCAAATTGTATTTATGTAATGTAGTCATTTTAGTCAAGGAGGGTGTCAATAATTTTGGAATAAACTGTACAAACATTACTGCTAGCACTAAACATTGTATCATGGGGGACAAAATTAATGATGGAAAGAAATAAATCGGGTGGCACGGTGGTGTAGTGGTTAGCACTGTTGCCTTGCACCTCCAGGGTCCGGGTTCGATTCCCAGCCAGACTCGATTCCCTCAGTGGGTTTCCTTCAGGTACTCCAGTTTCCTCCCACAGTCCAAATATATGTAGATTAGGTGTTCCCAAATTGCCCGTAGTGTGTGTGTGTGTGCCCTGCGATGGATTGGCACCCTGTCCAGGGTGTACCCTGCCTCCTGCCCTGAGCCTCCTGGGATAGGCTCCAGGTCCCCGCAACCCTAAATACAGGATAAAGCGGTATAGAAGATGAGTGAGAAATAAATTGAGGCAAAAATATTGGGATGTGAACATCTGGGCAAATATGTGAATCTGTGAAATATTTATTATGAAGTATTCTAATCATGTGAAATTTAATTACTGTTTTTAATTAGTAACTTAATTTTTTAATTTTTTTAGTTGTTTCTTAAAAGATGTGAACTTTTAAGGGTTCAGTATTGTGCAAGGGTCCTATTTCTAAAGGAACTTTGTAGTCTCTCATTTTCAGTCCAGTCCTTGTACCTGAGTGGTTTCAAAGAAATGTTTTTTGTTTATTAAACCACATGAATCATTCAAGCATAAAAAATCATCTAACTTAAGGCATGAACCAGTGACAAACCGGTGCAGATGATGACAGATGATGATCAGGCCGGTGATTAGTATACTGCTATTAGTATACTGAATGCTGAGTGGTTGTAACAGATGAGAGGGGAAATGAGGTCGCTGCTGAGGTTGTTGCATATCTTTAGGCACGTTTCTTCTGCATAATTTATTTTAATATGAAGAAATGCGGGGGGGGGATTTTTGAACATTTGTTGCTAAAGTTAAAGGTGAAAACTTTAAAGCACATCCAGTATGTAAGTCACTCTGTATAAGAGCATCTGCCAAAATATCAAAAATTTATATTGTTTTTATTTTAAGTTCAGTTTATTGCATCCAAAATGATTCGATTAATATTTTTTAACATACTAATAAAATATACCTTTTGTAATGACCTTGTACAACCCGTCGACTCTGATACGCAGCCTATATTTGATTTATATTTTAAAAAAGCTTTAAAATGACATTTAAAAATAAGCCAATCATTTATACAAAAAAAAACTACAGAAAAAAGCAAATATCTAAAACATGCCACCTCGAAGCCAATGATTTTAATTATAAATAATTCCTAAGCAAAGACACAGTGATGTCATTTTATATCTAAATATTTTAATTCCAGAAAGAATTCCAAATCCAATTTTGTTCATATGATCGGATCGGCGCCATCGCTTGCTCTATATTTCCAGCTTAAAATTTCTGGAGAATAATAATAAAATAATCATGATCCAATATGCTAATATAAATATATAAAAATATAAAAAGTTGAATATATGTGTGTGAACATTTCAGCATTTTTTAGATGTACATTTCCATTTCATGAAACAGAAGTGCACACATCTAACCTCGGTCTTTTTTATCTGACAGGTCTCATGTGTGTATACAGTACAGTATGTTCTAACTGCATTAACACAACGTTTAGGAGTGTGTGTCTGGACGTTAGCTGTCTTATTTGTGAAAAGGAAAACGGCTTACTCCTTGGACAAGAAGAGAACGAAATGTTTGTTATAAACTAATAAATGGCGTGATTATTAATGATGAGTAAATGTTGAGTTATTACTAATGCTTTCGATTCTGCGTTAATGATATTACTGTAGTGAGGGTGTGTTAATGTAAGAAACACAAGAAAATAAAAGTTGCTTTTAACAAAACCCCACATTTTAGATATTCACAAAGCTGTCTATTAAGTGGGAAATGGAAACACATTTAAATATTCATGCTTCTCAGCATTTTATTAAAATCTGTGTATAATATTTATTCAGAAATTTCAAATAATTTAATGTAAATTTGTCATTTGTACAATCACATGTATACATGTATTTTATATGATGATGATGATGATGATGATGATGAAGATTACATATCGCAGTAATTTCTCACAAAATTTGACCAAAGCAAAATTTGACAGAAACTACTATGAATAAAAATACTCTTTTTTGTTATAGAAAATGTTGAAAATTTCCTAGTATTTGAAGTATTATGTAAAAGATAAATTTTTAATCATGCAATAATCGTGCATGTTCTCTTGAAGGGTGCCATTAATTTAAAAGCATATTAATATTAGTCTTTAAGTCAAGCATAGATGCTAATTAATTATCGATTTATTTTCTAACCATTTCTGTTTTTTTTTTCCTCTTTTTTTCCCTCATGCATTAGCTGTGTGACCCTTACAGCTAGTTAGTGGAATCGTAGTAAATCAGCATCCAGTACATGGCGATGATATAGAAAGGAAGAATGCTAACGGCATAACGGTGTACATATTAATACCTGAGGGAGAACCTGATGCAGGAGGACGAGTAAGAGATGAGTGCAGCTTAATAAAGCTAATGCTGAAACACAGATGGGATTTTTTGAGATAACTAGCTAATACCCTGGAGAGTGGAGCTAATAAAGCTGTAGAAAGAAAACTGGAAGACACCAGGAGCAATGGAGTTCTGTAAGTGTTTACAAGTGTAGCGCATTAAAAACCCACATGGTCTTACACACACACACACACACACACACACACACATACACACATACACACGCAGGGCAAAAATAAAAAATGGAAAAGACAATTATATGAGATCAGTGTTTATAAGCTGCTTCCCAGTGCACTAGCTGAAAGTGATGTTAGTTATACAGGTGTCTCTCACCACCCCCGGAGGTTAGGGGGCGTAAATTGTCAGGCTGTTAAGACTCTCTGTGTTACTGGTTTGATCTGATCTGGGACTGTTGAGCCCCTGAACAAGGCCCTTAACCCTGTATCCGGGCTGACCCTGCGCTCTGACCCACAGCTTCCTAACTGACAAATAATTGAACCTTAATTAAAATCGCTCCGTTTCTTAACCTCAAAATTCTGCTTCTTTCATACAACCCGAGCCTCTGAATTTAAAGACGTTTTCTGGCTACCAGAAAGTAAAACCCTGCTCCTGTGTCGAGGCCCGGTGTGTTTGCGTGTGTGTGTGTGTGTGTGTGTGTGTGTGCGAGCGAACCCACGATCAGCGCCTGAGTTGTAAAAGTCGAGTCGTTCTGTTCAGCACTTTTTAGAAACTCTTGCACGACGTTCTGTTTTGAATTTAATTTTGTGCCGTCACTAAGAAATATGAAACAAACCACCATGCCAGCTCTCACACTGTGAGCGAGTTTGGCTTTGGTCGCGTCCAGCTCTTAATAGCGTGACTGAAGGGAAATCCAGCGCGTTTCTCCTGTTTCTGCTCTCCGCTCAGGTTCTCGGTAGGAGAGTGACATTTAAAGCTCGGAGTGATTGAAGGCTTCCTCCGTCCTTAAAGTCTGAGAGTTATCCTCTACAGTCCAGGCTTAAGGTGCTCTCTTTCTGTGTGTAGATTAGGTTTGCTTTTAAAGCTTCGGCTAGTTTTCTCCTTTTAGGTTCAGAAAATCTTCAAGTTCCGAGTGAGCTTTCTGCTTCCATAAATCTTATCGGATTTATGATGAAAGAGCGATTTTGTTTTTGCTCTTAATCTTCTGGACTTTTAATATTTCATCTGCTCTTAAAATTTGGAAATATACTGTGTGTTTTTAAAGTTATTAAAACTCATTTAATCTTAAAGATTTGGGTACTTTTGCTTTTGGTACTTTTAGCACTCAGAGTAAATATCATCACTTGGAGGTTGAGTGGGCTGATCATTTGGGTTATCCTATTGTTTTATTATTATTATTATTTTAAAATTATTATTTTTGGGTCGTCTGTTATTTTATATTCTTACGTAAATACCATCTGCTTGTATTTATGGGTCGTATTAAATTTCTAAAGTTTTGGTATCTTTTTCAACTTTTAAAGTTTTATGATCTTATTCCATTTCTAAGTTTCTAAGTTTCTTGGGGTTTTTCACTTTTAAAAAAATGCTCTCATTGAAATTTTGGGCCTTGTTTTTAAAGTGTTGGGGTCTTATTCAAATCCTGCAGTTTTGGGATCTTCTTAAAATTTTAGGATCTTACTCTGTTTTTTAAGCAGTGAGATCTTTTTCTGGTCCTAAAGTTCAGTGTCCCTCTCTTTTTAAAGCTTTGGGATTTTGTTCCTAAAGTTTTTGAATAGTATTCTGTTCTAAAGATTTTTGACGAACTTCTGTCCTTAAACTTTAGGAATCCTATTTCTGCTTTTAAAATGTTGGGCCATTTTTCCTAAAGTGGGATCTTTTTGAATTTCCTAAATTTTAGGATCCTCTTCAGTCCTTAAAGTTGTGCGATTTTCCGTTTCTAAAGTCTTCTTTTCTTCTTAAAATTGCAATGAGTATTCTATTCTTAAATTTTAGATGAACTCCTTTGATTTTGATGTTTCTTAATCATGATTGAATTTATTTGACTCTGGTGTTGAAATCTAATCTGGCATTCCTTGGCTCTGATAGTTTTATTGAACCTATTATTGTCTATTAAATCTCAAATTAATTTGTTTTGATCAAAAAATGATCTTCCACTTCTCATAAAACCTCCTGCACCGTATGTTAGAGGTGATCATCAATTTTGGACTGATGTTCTGCAACCTCATTTTTTATTTATTTTTTTTATACCAAGCTGGAGGCTGATTATCAATGCTCACTGTTTACGGTCCCCAAACGTCGATTAGGGGCTTGGCCTGATCAAAAACCCATTTCGCCTCGCTGCAGAGACGCCCCGCATTTCAGCCTCCAGTGGAGTTAGGAAAGAAGGAAGCACAGGCCAACTGTAACGCAAGGCTAAGAATAGCGTCCACATTTGGCTATGATTTATTGTTCTTTTCAAACTAGCGAGAACAGGAGAGAAGGATTTATAAAATCATAATTAGCTTTCGCCCAACAGGGGTTTCTGAATTGGATCGCTGGTTAGTTTTGGCGTGCACCCCTGTAGCGGCTTTGGACCGAGACCCAATAATATCTATCACAGCTCCTTCGCGTTATACAACTCTCAGTGTCCTGGAAATGAAGCAAGTGAAAAAGAATTAAATGCTTTTATGGTTTAAGTACCGACCGTCGTAAGCAGCGAAAATGTTCCCGAGATAATGGCTCCGAGTTTGGAGCTGATTTTAACACAACCGTGCACCCTGGTGGATCACAGTGTAAAATATTAAACGTTTATTTAGCTCAGACAGACAGCCCTTTAGATTGTGTACGCTTATAAAATAATTAATGTACTTTATGGTGTTGAAGTGATGAATGGAACATGTTTTGATGGCACTATAATTGAGGCAAAAGGGCACTGGGGCATAGGGTTTCACTCGATGACACACAGATGTCGATGGCATCCTATGTGTGTGTATATGTGTGTGTGTGTGTACACACTTACTCATCTGATCAGGGCACATTTTGTACATAACAGTGACTCAGACCATAATAAAGACAGCAAGCTGATGTGAAAGCTGATCAGAGAAGTCAGGTGACAATCAGTCTACATATTACACGCCCACAAATTCAACACACACACACACACACACAAGATGATCTGTATTTGGATCTATACGAGACTTTACTCTGGAGAAGAGTTTGCACAGATAATTGGTGTAAAAGTAAATGTAAAACGTGGAGCCGATTTGTTTGATAGACGATCGATCGATCGATGGATTTCTTTCATCATCGTCTGTCTGTGAAGTTAAAGAAGCGCTCCTGGATCTCTGAGCAGTCTGGACTCTTCGGCCCTGCTGAAATTTCACCTCGTTTCATCAGGAAGTGCCTTCAATGATGCAACCTGGGTTCAACCTGCTCGGTTAAAGCGGAGGACCGACGCTACCTAGTGTTCACCTCAAGAAATGCAGATTGTGGAAACGTTTTATTATTTTTTTTTTATTATTATTATTTTAATTGAAATGCATTTATTAGGAATGTAAAAATATCAGTGTTAACATTTTGAACCTTGAGTTCAGATTACAGAAATATATATATATATATATATATATATACACACATGTATAGCCTATTTACACACATACATATAAAATCAATAAATATTTCAAATACACATCCGTTTTAGTCCTGTTAGAACTCAAGCAAGAGCTAAAGCTCATCATACAGAAACAAACTGCATCATGAGCTGGAACTTTTGAGTAAAGTTGTTCATTTCATCTAAAAAAAAAACAAGTGCAAATCAAACACCATGCTGATAAAAACCCTGAGGTGTGGTTTCATTGCGTGACTCAAGTAAGACATACGTGTGTGTGTGTGTGTGTGTGTGTGTGTGTGTTTGTGAAATGCATGAAGAGTACAAGTATAGTTATATATTAGTGTAAAAAAAATGTGTATAGTGTATAAGAACTAAAAAAAGGAGGAGTTATGAGCGTGTTGACGTCTGAGATTTCATATTAGCGTTTACATGATGATGACTGAACTCATACACTCGTCCTTCTCCAGACGCTAAACAGTCATGAAGAGCACATGATGTTCTCCTACTTTTACACCCGGCTTTAAAGATGTTTCTAATCATCATAAAGTGCCATTGTCTCATCGCCCTCTGCTGAGTGTTTATGGATAAACAGAGTGTGTAAAGCTGACTCCTGCCTGGAGTAATGATGAGCAGAGCACAGGAAATCTGCGCAGATGATCCGTGTGTGTGTGTGTGTGTGTGTGTGTGTGTGTTTCAGGAGTTGACGCTCTGGGCTGCTGCTAAGAGTGACGCAAAGGCAGAGTCTGGTCTTTGCATGAGATCCTGCGGCCGATCAAATTCAACAACCTGAGACAGAGATGAGATGGAAACATTATTATTATTTATCTTACATTCCTTGCATGATGGACACTCAATGATTTAAATAAACATATTATATAATATAATAATCGGCCTCTTTTCTATATGATGCTTCTGGTGATGTTGTGTGACAGTGAGACAGACAGAGAGAGAGACAGATTGATGGAAAAAGAGCGAGACAACACGAAGGAAAAGATACAAAAAGAGATAGTGAGAATGACAGAGAAAGAGAGAGAGAGAGAGATAAAGATGAGAGACCAAGAAGAGAGACAGAGAGAAAATAAAATGTTAAAGAATGATGGAGAAAGTGTGAAAAGACAGAGAAAAAGAAAGGGGACAACAGAATGACAGGTGAAAAACGAAATGAGATATAAAAGAGAGAGGCAAAAGAGACAAAAGAGAGACAAGGAGAAACAGGAAAGAGAGGTACAAACAGAATAGAGAGTGTGAGAGAGAAAGAGGAAGACAATGGGAGAGTAAAGAGGGAAAGAAAAGACAGAGGAGGGCAGGCAAAAACAGAACAAGAAAGAGAGAGACAGAGAAGAGGGACAAGGAAAACTGAGAAAAGAGAAAGGAGAAATGAGACAGAATGACAAACATGAGAGAGAGAGAGAGAGAGAGAGAATGGACAGAGATAGACAGTGAAAAGCCTGACAAAGGGAGACAAAAAAACAGACAATTACAGAGAAAAAAAAGGAAAAGAGAGAGAGAAAAGCAAACAGAGAAGAGAGGACAACAGACAAAAGACGTACAGAACACTGTGAGTTGGGTGTGCAGTTGTGTACTATATGTTTTAGTGTGTGTGTTTTTACTGTGTGTGTGTGTGTGTGTGTGTGTGTGTGTGTGTGTGTGTGTGTGTGTGTGTGTGTGCTGTCATCCTCCCCTTGCCCTTGTCCATGACGAGGGTGCGG
>JAOVVA010000037.1:2557532-2577934 GCA_028565275.1 Leiocassis micropogon | reverse complement strand
GTGTGTGTGTGTGTGTGTGTGTGTGTGTGTGTGTGTGTGTGTGTGTGTGTGTGTGTGTGTGTGTGTGTGTGTGCTGTCATCCTCACCTTGCCCTTGTCCATGACGAGGATGCGGTCGCACTCGAGCACGGTGTTGATGCGGTGCGCTATAGTCAGCATGGTGCAGTGCTGGAAGGCGTCTCGGATGGTGTGCTGGATCAGACTGTCCGTCTCCGAGTCTATAGACGCTGTCGCCTCGTCCAGCAGAATGATCTGCGCGCACATCACACACACACACACACGTCAGCACTCTGTCTATACAATTGTACAGTTTTGTATACAGAGCTGATCCAAAACACAAATTTGCCTCCACATGGACCCTTTTTTTTTTTTTTTCAATCGCTGTGATTAGAGATTGCATTTTAACTGATCACATACTGTACGATTTTCAAAAATCAGGCGTTCCACTCGCCGAATGTTCCTGGGAACGACTGCAGTGGGCTCCGAGCCACCTCGGCCTGGATCATCATTCACTGATTTACTTAAACACTCTTGCACTGTTCAAGAGTCTCATCACCGTAAGTCTTCTGTAAACGTCAATTACTTTCACCAGACATTTCAAGTCCCGGTTTGACTTAAACGCCCCTTGTATTTATCATTCATTATTTTGATCTCCAGGTATGGGCCGTTACTATAGGAATGGATTAGGAAGTATTAGTGTGTGTCTGAGAATTTTGTTAAAGATCGACGTTATTTACAGTTTTGTGGTCGAATCAACATCTGGATTAAACCTGTTAGATTCCAGTGACCTGTCAAAAGTGTTAGTCACTGTGAAAGACATCAGTAATTAGGATATTAAATAATAATAAATAAATAAATAAATCTTCAATAACAAAAGAGGAGTCTTTTTGAGGAGATGCCGTGCTATTTAATAATCAGGTGTCGAAAAACGCAACTAAAAATGAATAAATCAAATGAGCACATTTTGTTTTTTATCATTCGATACAAACATAATTTGTAGAACAAGAAATATAACAGGATGAAAATCCACTGGGGTGATATATGTGTGATGTGTATGTGTGTGTGTGTGTGTGTGTGTGCGTGTGTATGTGTTCTTACTTTGGAATTGCGGAGCAGTGCCCTGGCCATACACATGAGCTGTCTCTCTCCTACAGAAAAGTTCTCGCCGTTCTCCACGACTGCCGAGTCCAGCTTCTGTGGCAGACTAGAAATCTACCGGAGACGCAGAGAGACGTCTGATTGGTTAATCGCTTCCCTGCAGCATGTTAAGTGTCAGGATCGAACCTTTAAATCTGTACTTACTGCGTTTTTCATGTAGGTTCTCTCCAGAGCCCTCCAGAGCTCCTCATCGGTGTGCTTATTGAACGGGTCGAGGTTATACCTGCATGAAAAAACGGTTATTGCTTTTAAATAGAAATAGGAGAAATAAACTGACATTCAGTCACTACCGTTACGTCACTGACGGCTGTGTTTAACCTCATATTATAGTCGAGGGATTCCTGATGTCTGTCCTGATTTGCAGAAAAAATAACGAATATCCTAATATACTGTAGTCCTGCGCTGAGCTTCAGAGGTCTGAGACGTTACCTGACGGTGCCGATGAAGAGGACCGGGTCCTGTGGGATGATGGACAGCTGACTGCGCAGGTCCTGCAGGCCCAAAGTGCAGATGTCCATTGTGTCGATCAGAATAGTGCCCTCTGCTGGCTCCACCAGGCGAAACAGAGCCACACCGAGAGACGATTTCCCTGCCGAGTAAAAGGATTAGACACAAATAAAAACCTATATAAAAATATAACAATATGTATTTATAGTGCAGCCAGAAGATTATTAAAAAGGACGTGGTTCAATCAAGTGGAACAACACAACATGGAAAATGACATGCATAGTATTTTTTTTTTTATCTGTTTGTTTTATCATACAGTGCTGTGAAAAAGTATTTGCCCCTTCTTTACTCCTTTTTTTGCATATTTATCACACTTAAATGATTTGAGAAATGATTCATTAAACTAATTTTAATATTGGACAAAGATAACCTGAGTAAATACAAAATGCAGTTTTTAAACGATGATTTGATTTATTCAGGAAAACATGCCGTCCAAACCTGCCTGTGAAAAAGTAAGGGTCCCACAGCTTTTGTGATAACTGGCAATGAGTCTTTCGCATCACTGTGGAGGAATTTTGGCCCGCTCTTCTTTGCAGGATTGTTTTAATTCAGCCACATTAGAGGGTTTTTGAGTATATTTAAAGTCATGCCCCAGCATCTCAATCAGATTTAAGTCTGGACTTTGACTAGGCCACTTCGAAACCTTAATTTAGTTTTGTTTTGATCTTTTTATGGAACGCTGTGTTAGTTTTACGCCAGATGTAACGGGACGCACACCTTCCAAAAAGTTCAACCTTTGTCTCATCCGTCCACAGAATATTTGCTCAGAAATCTTCAGGGTAAACAAGATGTTTTTTGGCAAATGTGAGCCGAGACATTGTGTTCCTTCTTGGTCAGCAGGGTCTTTCGCTCTGGAACTCTCCCATGGATGCTATTTTTGCCCCCAGTCTCTTTTTTTATTGTTGAATCGTGAACACTAAACTTAACTGACGTAAATGAGGCCTGCAGTTCCTTAGATAATGTTCTGGTTCTTTTATGAGCTCCTGGATGAGTCCTAGTTGTGCTTTTGGAGTAATTTTGGTAGGCTGTTCACTCCTGGGGAAGGTTCGTCCCTCTTCCAAGTTTTTACTATTTGTGGATAATGGCTCTCGTCGTGGTTCACTGAAGTCCCAAAGTCTTAGAAATGGTTTTGTAACGCTTTCCAGACTGATACATGTTAATTACTTTGTTTTGCATCTGTTCTTGAATTTGGCAGTAATGCGGCCTGGTGTGTCAAGTGAAATTTCACTCAGCTGTCCAAAAAATGGGGTTAATTATAGTGCATTATTGATTTATTATTTTTGTTGTTGTTTTGGGTGGGGGCAATAACTTTTTCACATAGGGCCAGGTAGGACTGCTTTTTTTCTTATTAACTGAAATCATTATTTCTTCTTCTTTTTTGTGATGATCACAATCATTAAAGAAAAATTTTTTCTGGAATTTCCTTCAGGATCTAAAAAGTATCTATCCATCTATCTATCTATCTATCTATCTATCTATCTATCTATCTATCTATCTATCTACTGTATCTATCTATCTATCCATTTAAATATGCAAGAAATAAATAAAATCAAGAAGGGGCAAATACTTTTTCACAGCACTGTATCTGTGATAAGATTGATACAAATTTTGACCCCTCAAACAGCCAAGATATTGTTACTTTATTTTTCGTTAAAGTTTTTTAAATAAAGTCTGACCTGATCCGGTCCGGCCCACGATGCCGAGTTTCTCGCGTGGTTTGATGGTGAGGTCGAGCTGATCGAGCACTATGGGTGTGTTTTCTCTGTACCTCATGCTGTACTTTTTAAAAGTGATAGTGCCCTCTTGTGGCCAGCCCGAAGGGATGTTAACGTCTTTGACTTTGCGTGGAGCTTCAGACACACAGCCCTGTGAAAGAGATAATAATTTAGGCGTGACCTAATAAAAAAAATTACAATAAAATGTTAAAACTGTTTTAAGTTTGACTTTTAGATGTTAAAGTGTGAAACATCTCACCGTGATGTACTCCTGCAGTCTTTCCACTGAGGTGAACTTCGCCTCCACTTCCGTAGAGAGCCTTACGACGTACTGGAGCATGCCGGTCAACTACAGGGGACGCGAACACAATAAGCAACACAAGTACACGCCACTCGCTTTATCCTGTATACAGGGTCGTCGGGGACATGGCCAGTCCACCAAAGAGCACTCACAGATAAACCCACTCAGTCACATACTATGAGCAACTTGGGAACGCCAGTTAGTCTAATCTGCATGTCTTTGGACTGAGGGAGGAAACCGGAGTACCTGGAGGAAACCCACCAAGCAGGACATGCAAACTGAACACACATAGACCTGAGGCGGGAATCAAACCCGGACGGTGCCAAGGACACACCGGTGCAATTTTTAAAACTAACACTCAGAATGTGATTGTGTGTCTGTGTGTGTGTGTGTGTGTGTGTGTTTCTGTGTGTGTGTTACCTGTATGGTATACGATAACGCCAGACCCTTGAGTGAAGGGTTGATGACATCATTAGGGGTGAGCACGGCAAACAGCGCTACCGTCAGAGCAACCGTGGCAGACAGGAAGTCCAGCCAAAAGGACAACCAACGCGTTCCGCAGTTAAACAACAGGAAGTGATTGCTGTTATGGTCGCTGATTGTTTTAAACCTGTCAAGAGAACATCACATCACATCAAAGAACATAAGATCAGTATGTCATGCGGAATTAATGCTCCATACTGTACTAAAATAAGTCTGCCTGTTTTTATTTTGTTTTTTTTTGGGTCGTACATTTCTGTGTACTGTGCTCTCTTGTCGTAAGCGTGGATGGTGGCCAGGCCCTGGATAACCGAGGTCGTGAGAGAGATGCACGGGGACCGACTCACGTTCTCCAGCCGCTTCATCTCTCGAATGCTCCTCTGGAAAATGCTAAAACACACAACGGAGCGTAGTGTTAGCGCATAACACACCACAACGCAATAGGACAAATAATAGAAAATTAGCATCTAATAAAACCCTCAGTATCTTGTTATAGGAAATTATCATTGTGACTTTATTTTCCAATAACTGCACATCCTGGACTTTTCTTCCCCTCTTAAAATTATTAGAGATTTGTCAGCAATTTAATAATTTTTATAAAATAAAGCACATGACACATTTTATCCAGCTACACGAATAAACAAGCCATAAACCAAAAGGACCCATCATGAAGACTCTGACGTTCTGGAAGATGTTCTTACTGACTGTGAAAATTATGTTTAACATATTTATCACAGAAGACTTTACAACATCAACGATTATATGGTTCATAATCAAGATAATCTTTTAACACTTTAACGTTCTGTTCAACTTTTTGGTAGACCACATATTTGAGTCAGTATATCATACTGGAAAATGTGTTGAACTTAACCTGACTAAGCCATTTCTACCACTCGGTTGAGGTTTGCTATTATAAAAAAAAAAACAATGATCCACAAGATGGCGCTGTGTATATAAACAGTATGACAATATTCAAGTGCTATGTAGCATCCTGTGAGAAATAAAGTAGATTTAGTAATGTGATGTTAATGTGGTATTTGTAAAAATGTTGATACTTTTCACTAAAGTGGCATAACGTGGCAACGTGGCATTTGGAAGAAGCCTATATTACAGTTTGCTGAAAAATAAACACTGGTTGCTGTTATTGCTGTAAAGAGATGCTAAGAAAAAAAAATCCATTCCTTTTTCCATAATGTTAAAGGGTTAAACCGTTTATTAGTAGGTTTAGGTTAAGTGGACTGTAAGATATCAGAGAATGAGCTGTTAGACTATAGTGTAGAACTATATTGTACTTTAATATAAACATGTGATGTGTAGTTGCACTACTTGGGGAGCTGAAAAAACAGAAAGTTAAATAAGTAATAGAAAATAGATAATAGAAAATGAATCAGCTAATTAAAAATTCAATTAGAATTGAAAATAAAAGAGCATGAAACTGACATTTTCGCATTGACCAGCAGATGGCAGTGTTCACCAGACTAAACAACTTTGCACATATTCAACCATATTTTTTTTGTAATACTGCCTGTAATACTGTTCCATTGCTGTTTACAACAATGATGGTTCATGACCCACGTGACATTTATAAACATATAACAATCAGACATATTACATATCACAAATAAGTAGAATTTTTTCTATTTTTGTTTCATATGTCATAGGGCACAACTGGGGGCCAAAAGTTTTGAGAATGAACATTAAACAAATATTAATTTTCACAAAGTCTGCTGCTTCAGTGTTTTTAGATCTTTTTGTCAGATGTTACTCGGATATACTGAAGTATAATTATAAGCACTTTATAAGTGTTAAGGCCTTTATTGATAATTACATTAAGTTTATGCAAAGAGTCAATATTTGCAGAGTTGAGTTTTTTTTTTTTTTCAAGACCTCTGCAATTCACCCTGGCATGCCATCAATCAACTTTTGGGCCAAACCCGGACTTATGGCAACATTCTTACATAATCAATGCTTGGAGTTTGTCAGAATTTGTGAAAATTAATTTTTGTGTCATTCTCAAAACTTTTGTCCATGGCTGAAGTTTGTCTAGACTGCTAAGGTAAGAGCTACTTGTAGGCATCAACAGCGCAGGTGACTGAAGGAGGAACGATAAATCTTACTAGAGGATGGCAGTGAAGATGACTCCCAGTATAGCCACGGCGATGAGGATGTAGGGAAAGACGATGACCACGGTCAAGAGAGTGCAGACGACTATGAGGCAGAACTGAAGGAAGTTTTCCATGTTGAACGGCAAGACGGCGTCGATCTCGTCCTGATCTTTGCTGAAGCGATTCATCATGCGGCCAGTAGGGGTCGTGTCGAAGAAGCTCATTGGGCTGGCCAGGATCTAATGGGCGGAGTTAAGAAAAAAAGGATTCATTATAACATAATAGAATACAATTATATTACAGTTTATATACTACTATATTATATTATATACTTATATGAAGAGTTTGCAAGTGTACAACAATAACCCCAGGCATTTACTTCCAGATCTAATACCCGCGTGTGTCGGGGAGACTCACCCTCCTGAACATGGTGTCGTGAAGTTTAGAAGAAGCGTGCAGCGTCACTTTAGTGAAAGTGTAACCCTTCAGAACGCTCAGCACCACCATGACCACCACGATCAAGCCGTATATCATCTGATAGAAGCCTAGATCTGGATTTAGAGAAATGTCACCAATGTCAGAGGTGGTGTTTGTTGTATTCAGCTGTGAGAGGAAAAGGAGACAGGAGACATTGGGAATGTAAATACTGTCTCAGAAGTACGACTGTAAACTTCCTGTGTTGGAATAAGACTGTGTGAAGGGCAATAAACTCTTCTCTCATCTTTACAGTGATCTAAATTTTATATGTAAGGTCATGTGATGTCAATCTTTATCTCCAGGAATGTATTAGAATCATCAGGGTGTGTGTGTGTGTGTGCGTGTGTGTCTTTACCCCAGATCCTTGACTTAGCCAGTAACTGAGCCACCAGTTGCTGAAGGCAGTCGCTGCCACCAGCAGGATGAAGAATAGCATGATAAAGAACAGCAGAATGTAACCTGAAGAGTGTGAGAGACAAAGAGACGAGATAGAGAGAGAGAAAATGATTAATGAGACGTGAGTGAGTGAAATACTGAGTGAATGAAAGAATGAGTGAGTGAGTGAGAATGTTGGTGACTGTGTGTGTGTGTGTGTGTGTGTGTGTGTGTGTGTGTGTGTGTGTGTGCTCGTTACCTCCAGCAGCCTGGCAGTAGTTGTGATAAGTTCTGAAAGTGACCGATCCTTCCTGAGACATCTCCTTGGAGACGAGCTGGTCTTCACCCTCTAATGAAACACATTTAAACTCATTTATCTTCACATTTCCACAAACCACTGCAGTGACATCATCATGCTCACGGAGATATCTCATACTGTATCTGTATTCACTGAGAAGCGATTTTCAGCACCTTTTGTTTTCTCGGCTGCTGAGTCGTCCGGTATAACTGTCTCATCCGTCATGTCGAAAGCTGGACAGGACAACAATGACATGGGCGTTAAAAATGATCACCACATTCTGTTACATTTTATAAGACTCTTGGCGATTCTCCACTTTCAGAGACTTTTTGTTATTTGGTTACTATATGAGTCTAATTAGTAACACAGGCTCGTGTTTCTCTGGGTTTCAGTGACACGGTGTAGACACATGTCTTATACTGTAGGAGTCAACGCAACTCAATGCAACTCAACTCAACGTATCCTGTATGAGTTCTGACCTGCGTTCACGACTCCGCCGCTCATGGACCGATCTCTGCCTTGTTTGCTTTGCTCGCTGGAGTCAGACTGACTTACTGGGGCTTCTTTCTTTTTGTCCTATGAAAAATAAACACACTTTACAATACGTCTGCAAAAATTATCATCATGCTACAGCGGTGAAAGTAAAGCGTGGTTACATCGCTCTGTTCCATCTGGTAGTTGTTGATGAGATGTGCATATCGACCCTGCGCTATCATCAGCTCTCTGTGCGTCCCGGCTTCCTTAATCTTCCCGTTGTGCAAAAGCAAGACCTCATCACAGAACTCCAAGTACTGCAGAGCAAGAGAGAGACAGACAGACAGAGAAAAAAGACGTGTTAAAGTCGTCAAAATAGAATAATCGCACAATAACCATTACGAAGTGTTTATTGTGAGTTACACATTAAACCAGAGGGTCCTAAACGGGTTCAGGGATGGTGCATCGGTTGGTTAATAAGTGACAGCGGGAAATAACTTATTTTGTAGTCGTTGCAACTTTATAAAATGTCATAGTTACGTTACATAACCATGAATGACAAAATTTTTGATGTGCATAAGTTATATGGTATACCTTTGGCAAATTGTTTAAGAGGATGCCTTCCAAATTATGATTAAAAAGGTTTTCTTGATGTAAAAATGTAATATTTTAACCAAAATTAGCATCTCTTTGATGTAAGCTTATTTAAACCAAATAATGACCCAAGTGGGTTCGACTAAAAAATAGTTTGTTGTAACAAAAACATATAACAAATATTCTTTGAAAATTTGTGCAGATTTGTGCCGCCTGTACTTTTAGTATGCTAATTAAGCCCCAACCTGCCTTCTGTGGCGCTGAGATCACATGACCTGAGACCTCATTATAATTGTTTTTAAAACAACCATCATCACAGACACAGAGCCGACTCGCAAAAATAAATAAATAAATAAAAAACGCAGAAAGATTCCTTTTTATGGAATCTGCCAAGAAAAATTTTCACTTGTTCGGGTTGTTTGTTTTGACATTTGACATTGTATACTCACTAATATTCATTAGCGCCTGTTCAAAGATAGACGTGTACACAGGATCAGCCTTGTCAGTGTTCAGTTATTTTAGTGTTTATAGTATATTACTGTATTTATTTTTGTTTTTCTCTTCATTTTAACATATATTCTCACATATGTAATATAATCAATCTTTAATTTAACTACATCCAAACACAGCCGCTTTCTTTCATCTCAAGCTATGCTAACAGTTACTTTAATCTACTCCGGTTGATAAACGTTTCAGCTTTGATCCATGACACAAATGTGTTTGTAAACGGAATCTAAGAGTCTGATCTATTTATTCAATACAATTTGACAATTTTTTGCGTCGTGTCCAGGCTAACTACCTGGCTACAATTCCTTCCCAAAGATTTGTGCAGGACGAACGGTCAGAAGAACAACTTAAAGATCAAAAGTGGGATAAATACCTGAAGCTGATGTGTGACCAGGATCACCGTCTTGCCCTTCAGCTCTTTCTTGATGCACTCCTCAAAGATGTGCTTACCAACGTGGGCATCGACCGCGGACAAAGGGTCGTCCAATAGGAAGATGTCTCGGTTAGAGTACACCGCTCTTGCAAGACTGACTCTCTGCTTCTGACCACCTGATAGATTCAGACCACGCTCGCCGATCTGTACAAACATCAAAATATACAGCAATATATAATCATATCCTGATCAAAATGAGAGAGAGAGAGAGAGAGAGAATAAGAGAGAGGAACATAATTTTTGATTTCTGAAGCTCCTGCATGAAAACAAACCTCTGTCTGGTCACCGTATGGAAGAATAGCAAAATCTGGCTTCAGACTGCAGGCGTGGATAACGCGGTTATACCTAAAACACAAAGACATATACAATACAATGAACAAATTCTTTTCAAGTGTGAATTGCACTTAATCAGACGATAAAATGTACTACAGATCAAAGACACTTCAAGAACACAAAACACACTAAGCCTGTTTATGTACAAATAGATCATTCTTACCTACATTATAACAGATTATACAACAGTTAGTTCAGACTGAGTAATCTGATTGGACAAGATCCTTTCCAAGAGTGGTAATAGACGGTAACACCACTGGGATGTTTAACTATAACTGGGATAAACAGTCATTAATGACACTAACTGTGGGTCGCAGCGTGGGTGAGAGTGGGTCTGTACGGTCCACAGTACTGAGGAGAGAACAGCTGCCTGCCAAAACCCACATTCACAACCAGTCACAACCAGGAGAACTTTTAGCAACAGCACACATCTGATAACGCTAGCTACAAAGCTAACTAGCTTCTAACACAAAGCTGAATTCCAGATCGCTCTCTAACCCCTGATCAAGAGCACTACTTAGTGTGTGGAACAAGGGATTGTACATCCTACATAGTGCGCTAGCTTTCCATTTAATGCTATTTGTGATTTCAGCCCCAGAACATGGAAGTTAGCTGATTTTCTAAAGAGGAAAAAGCGGAATTATAAAGAGAACGTATGAGATTTACAGGACTGTCTAACACCGCCATGGTTTATTCTCCTCACCTTTTGGCTGCATACAGTAGTACCGGTAAGGATTTAAAACTAATTTCACCCCTGTTAATTACACCGCCAGTCGTGGTTAGTTAATTCCACCAGGATATGTGTTGGCGGAGCAAAATAAATGGTTAAATTAAGAAAATAATCATAATCTGTTGATAATAAATGGTGTTTGTTTAACTGTTGTATAAATGCGATATCACACTCGAGCTTGTGCTGTTGTACTAAATATCAGGCTGCGCTCCTCATGGCTATCCCGATATTTAGCACAACAGCACTGCCTTTTTTTGCAATAATGATTATATATATATATATCGATAATTACCGAATATTTTAATCTGTTTATGCAGCGTGTTTACCACACAAGCTCCTGTTTAAGCTGTTACTATAGAACCAGTGAACATACCAGTATAAAGCTGCAACTACTGTCAGAGGTGTATGATATGATTTTTGGTTGGATGATTGTTTCCTGATGTATCGCTCTGAAACACACACTTTACAGTGTACGTGTAATAGAGTAGTTAATCGAGCAGTTAGAAGTGTGAGAAGTACGACCTCTCAGCTTGGATGTGTTACCTGTCTTGGTCGAAAGGTTCTCCCATTAAGATATTATCTCGTACACTTCCATGAAAAATCCAGGCTTGCTGGGAAACATAGGCTAATGTTCCGTTAACTGAGACTGATCCACTCTGAAGATGCATCTAAGAGCAAAAGAAATGTCAGTCTTTATTACACACGATTAACACACATCATGTTATTCCATTCATTCCAATCTAATCTGTTTCATAAAGCCATGGCTTGAGATCATCACTGTTTGGATTATAACTAATAATGTAACTAATTACACCACTGAACCACAAGTATACATTATGCACCTGTGAAGAAGAATCATACTGTACCTGCTCAAGTATGCTTGAGATCAGCGAGGTTTTTCCACTTCCAACATTGCCACAAACTCCAAGCAGATTTCCCTGGAACAAAAAAGAACTTTCATCAATCACCATGGCAACCTCTCATTAAACAAACCTACTTCTACTTCTACCACTAGCTCTGTTGGTGAGACGGTGTGGATTCATTGTCCATAACAACACCTCTGACAGTAGTTGCAGCTTTATACTGGTATGTTCACTGTTTCTATAGTAACAGCTTAAAGAGGAGCTTGTGTAGTAAACACGCTGCATAAATAGATTAAAATAGTCTGTAATTATCGATATATACAGTAGATAGCGCCTTTATTTTGTACCTATGAACAGGAACTTGGTGTCAAACATAGGATCAGGACAGAAGGAGTAGAAACGTTGCGCTTTCCTGTTTCTTGCATGAAAAGTTTTGTATTTTTGTGTCATTAAGTTCCAGTGAGAGAAAAAAAGAAACAGATGTTTTTTTTTCCTGATGTTTGACAACATTAAATATATATTGTTGCTGTAACTTTTCATTATGTCAGGCTGCATCAGCACCTGATCACTGATTATTTTCCTACACCCGCGCACCCTATCACAGACTCAGATCAGCCTGCATCGCTAAGCAAAGACAACAACTAAGGACACTGCTGAAATAAGAACTGTCCATCACATTAATAAAACCTGAAAGGACAGGGCTAAACCACCAGCTTCATGAAAGAAATGGCATCAGAAAAAAAAATCAAGAGCATTTCCACATACAAAGTGATGAGAAACTCACAGGATTGGGACTAAACAGTTGTGTGTCCATACGAAAACCACTTGTTAGACAGACTAATCAGAAAAAAAGACTTAAGCATAAAGATTGGACTTTGGAGAAACGGAAAAAGGTCATGTGATCTGATGAGTCCAGATGAATCAGATTGAGCCTATTTCAGAGTGATGGGCGTGTCAGGGTAAGAAGGGAACACATGAAGAGACACGCCCATCAGTGTTATGATCCGCAGCTGCTTTAGTCGCTCAGGTCTAGATGCAGCAACGTTATGTGGCAATAAAATGAAGTCAACTGACGACCTGAATGTACTGAATGACCAGGTTATCACATCTATGGAGTTTTTCTTCCCTGATGGAATCCAGGACTCAAAGTATAAAAGAGTGGTTCTGGGAGCAGGAGAAATCATTTTCACACATGAACTGGACACCACATTGTGTAAAGGTGGTCGAATTGGATATTTGAGTTTCATTATATAACATTTCTTCTGCTTGTAAAACATACACTAGAGTCTCTTTCTATTTCTTTTTCTCACACACAAATACACACACGCATACCTTGGGAAGAGTAAACGTGATGTTCGTTAGCGTCGATTTAGTATCTTGTGTGTGTGTGCCGTTCTGAGTGACCTCGCCCTGCTCTTCTTTACCCTTCTTCACCCCGTTGGCCTCAGTCCCCGGGCTCTCAGGGCTGCTCGGAGCAGAGGACGTCCAGGAGAATGAAGCTTTGTCCATCACTAAAGCAGCGTTCAAGTCTTTGTTCTGAATCAGATAGGGGTCGGGATTCTTTATCATCAGGATCCTCTGGAAAAGAAAGCACAAGAAAACGAGTGGAAAATAATTAAGCTGAGAAACACTTATTCTGTAAATGTGCTATAAACCATGTTAATTGCACATGTGCAGTATAGTACAGCTCTATGTACAGTTTGGTACATATACTAATTACATTTTTATAAAACAGGTACACTATTCAAATAATGATGCGCCTCCTGTTTTATTAAGGGTAATATTAAGTTTCTGTGTGCACTAGCCATAAATACATAAATATTTGAGATGAGAGTAAAGAAATATAACATCTGCTTAGCTTTTAATTAATGTTCATTCAATGCAAATTATATCTCTCTTACCTATTGTCCTTTTTTCCATAGTTTAAGAAAATCATTTCAATTTATGATTTTCGATGTATATTTTATTGTTAATTTGTGTCTAATTATTGTTTTATTTATTTGTATTATTATTGTTATGTATTATATTCCCTGATCTGCATTGTGTGGCTTAATGTTAATGTAAGGTAAACTGTCATGAAAATAAATAAATAAATAAATAAATAAAGTAAAGAAGTGAAATAATCATTACAATTAAGCTGATATCTACTGAAAGGTCCAAACTTCATCATGAAGAACGTGCAGTGATTTATTGAACTAATCTATTACATATAATAAAACTGTAAAGTGGGCGTGTCTGTACATTTGAGGATATAAAAATAATTTGAGGAGGCGCAAGATGAGTAATAGAACACATCAAGATGGTTTTTGGAGTTAAAAAAACATTTAATAGGGTTTTCTCAGGTGTATTTGGCCGAGCTTGAGGCTTTCCTTCATCGCAATCGGCCCACGGGAAGAGAAGATTTGCGCTTATATCATTTTTTAAAAATCAAACTTGAAAAAATCATTAGTTCATCTTAAAATTCAACAGATGGCGCTGTACATTTTTAAAAATGCGCTTATGAGTGTACAATTAAATTCCACGCTAAACAGCAAAAGATTTCTTAGGATCACTACTACATTTATTTGCCATTGCCCAGTACTTTAGAGTAGTAGATTCACTTGGTACTCCATGACATTTAATATAAATATACATCCACATTGCAATCTAAAAATATTTGCCACGACTTTAATGTAAAGCTGGTTCTTATGACAGTCATGGTTGCAGCGAAACCACAGTGAAACCTTGGATTAGGAGCATAATTCGTTCTGGAAGAGGGCTCGTATATCAAAACACTCATAAACCAAAGTGAATTTCCCCATAAGTAATAATGAAAACTTAGATTATTCATTCCACAGCCCAAAAAAGTAAATATATAAAAATAATTAATACAAAATTAGCACAAAGTAAAAATAAAACACATTAACCTACACTTTACCTTTAAAAAAAAAAAAAGATAAGTGTTTCCATTAGTGTTTGTTTGGGCACGTGCTGTGTACAGTATATGTGTTTGTGCGCGCAAACGCTGTGTGTGTGTGTGTTTGTGCGCGTATGCGCTGTGTAATCTCTAATGAGACTTGCTTTTGCTTTACACGCACGCAAACACGTGTGTTATAGGAAATAGTACACGCCTGCTGTACACATACAAACACAAAATAAAAGATGCTTTACGCGCACACGTGTGGTCACAGTGTTATAGTAAACAGTACACGCGTGCACGGATGTTGATTATACCAGTGAGAGACGCGCACTAAGACCCAGCAGGGGAGACGATGACCCAAAATTCCGCAGCGCAAGAGAGAGAAAAAACGTTGGCTCAGTTGTGATCATGTGATGCTCACCGTCAAAACAAGAAGCACATACGTGATACATGATACTCGGTACTCATAAACCAAGTCAAAATTTTTTCAAGTCAAAATTTCGTTTTTCAAGTCAAAATTTATTTTAAAAAATCTTTGCTCTTCTTGCGGAACGCTCGCAAACCGTGTTACTCGCAATCCGAGGTTTCACTGTAAACAGTATTGGTGAGCACACTGAACCTTGAGGCACACCACAGTTACACAGTTTAGCCTCTGAGAGGATATTATTAATTTGGCCCGGTTGAATCCTGTTTGTTAATATAAAAATAATCCCATATATTAATAAAATAATTCACCTGAATATCCTTTAGTTTTAAAATAAACAGGTGTATAGAATTAAAAGCTGAACTAAAATACAGTAATAAGGCTCTTGCATACGCTTTAGGAATCAGTAAATGTTTGCCTACTAAACATGACTGACCTTGTCTATAAACAAACTGGAGCGGCTCCAAAAGTGCATTAACCTCAGAAAGTGTATTAACCTCAGATCTAAACAGGTTGACTATTGAATTTATGAAGTTTCCATCGTTACAACGTATTAAGAGATGGAGCAGTGAAAGGTTTGTCGTTGCCAAGATGGAACAGATTCATTTCAGAAAAACTAAATTTCCAAAACGAATTTCTGAAGATACCAAAGACACCGCTTACCTGATGAGACCTAAACATGAGGTTCAGTGTTTATGTACGTGCTGCTACCTTTCTCCTTGTATCACTCTCTTTCTGTGCACATTGACTGACTGCCTGATCTTTAGCAAGCAGGTTTTTTTTTTCTTTTTCTTGCTTGGTCTGGTCTTTTTACGTTTGTCACACTGTAGCAGAAGGTGCAGTTAATTAATTCATTAAATTAATTAAGTTAATTAATTTAATTTGTTGTTACTGCTATGGACTGACAGTTCTGGACAGTTGACTGGAGCGGTGAACATTAAGCCTCTTTTTAGAAAACATATTGTTTTAAAAACATTATGTCTTTTTTTAATCTGTCGCTTGTCACAGGACTGCTTGGGGTTAGGTGTACTTTTTGTCTGTATGTGCGTTCCTTTCTTTGTTAAAATGTAAAAAAAAAGATTTGTGAGGGAAATAAAACGTTATCTACAGAAGGAAAAGACAAACCTTTATTCGTGCCATAGCCACTTTGGATTCAGCAATCGCTTTTACAGAGAACGGCAGGAGACCCATCGTCATCCGCATCGAGTTAAACACAGCAATGACGGTATATGCCTAAGAAACCACACAGTGAAAAACAGTATATACAATAAAACTATACTGTAAGTATATCCGTTTAAACCCCCTGAATATGCTTATTTTTATAGAAGGTTTAAAAGCCTGATAAAACACTGACTCAAAGGTATGGCATGAATGTCAGTGAAAAAGAATCACATGAATATCATTTTACTGCCACAATAAAATAAAAAAAAAGTTAAAGCGGAGTAATGTAGAACATTGGACTTGTTTTTGTCCTGTCCGTGTGTGAGAAGGGCAATAAAACTCACAGTGGAGAGCTGCAGAGGTAAGCGGAGAGCCGTGTGAACTATGAAGGTAAGGATCGTGGCTAGAGACGGAACTATAGCAGTTAAAGAGGTGTTCACACTCTGGGTATATCCGGCTTTCTCCAGAAGCAACTTCTCCTTCTTTCTGATATCTAAAGAGGAAAAAAGAGGTAGAGTGAAAAATGAAAAAGAAGATGTTGTGTGCTTTTTTCCATCGCTCCAAAGTCTAATCTTTATGCTTCCAAACAAACTGATGCCTTTTTTTTCCCCTGCTGAGTCTCACTAACAACTGGTTTTCTTATGGACACACAGCTGTTTAGTCACAGTCCTCTCATCACATTGTGTGCGTATCCGAATAAGACCCGAGCATTAATTTCACATACATTTTTTATTTTTTTCCTATATATTTGGGATCAGTAGGACTAATAAGTATAAAATCTAAGAATTGTCTTGGAACAGAAAACTGAGTTTGACACCCTGTTGTGTTTGTACTAATTACAATAATCTATAATGTATTGTGCTTTTGCTGCCATTAAATGATGCCATAAAGTGTCTACTAATGAGGACAACAGGTCTAAATTAGACAGAATGAAATACAGTATAAGGTGCAGCGAACTCAAAAAGTGATGTCTCCATATGAGGATGCAGGGACCCAGGAGGATGTGGAACTGCTCTTACTTTCACTATTAAACATACGTATCTCTGATTACAACTCCTATTTAAAAAAAAAATAATTAAACTTCATCAAATGTTAAGGCGATCTCTGATTAAAGTCAATCATGCTGTTTTTTTTCCCGTTACATATCTTCTGTAAAGTTAATGTTCGAGCACACTATCCTTCCAGGTTTTAATAATTCACTGAAGAGCTCTTAACCCAATTTTAACGTTTTGTTTTTATGTTACATGCTTTCTTTTCTGCTGCAGTCCTATAATTTGACACCTCTGAAACTGCACCTATTTGGGGCCAGATAGTGTAGATTAAACCAGAAATAAACTATATACTATATAATTTACAGTAGATTACACCCAGGGAAAAACGCTAAGGAAAAATATATAATTACACAGCAGTGTACAAGAGTGTAACGATCTTACAATTTGAATTCGGAGCGTCGATTAGATTCAGATGAGGCAACGATCGTAAACTTGACTGTTAAATTTGTTAAAATTGTACCTGTGATTTTCTTTTCGAAAGACTCCTCCCATGCGTACATCTTAATGAGTTTGATGCAGGTCAGGACTTCATTCATGGTGCGAACACGTTTATCCGTTACAGAGATGGCTTTTTTCCGAAGAACTCTGATCAGCAGGCCGATGAAGAACTGACGATGAGAAAACACAGGCTTGTTTGTAATTTTGCTAATATAGCTTATATATTTGTAAATCAATTATATTACGGCATAGTATTACGGCATAGTATTATACACAAAAACTATATCACTTTAAGGATACAGTATTAGAAATAAAAGTGTGGTGTGTTAATGGGTCCACTGGAAGTTCACTAACTCACCTGGATTGGTATGAATATGAGGTAAGTGACGATTCCGATGAGTGCAGTGTAGCCCAAGATGTAGCATGAATAAATAATACACACGATCAGCAACAAGGGGATACAAATCGTAAACGTGCCGAAAAGCCCTGCCTCGAACATACGGTAGCCGTCACTCGTTAATACATTGATCATCTACAAAAGAAAAAGAGAAAAAGAAAGACTTTATTGTATGATTACAAGGTTTTTTGTATGATTTCTGTATATTATTTTAGTTAACAAATATCTTTGCAGATTTTTTTTTCTGTTAATCCCAGCACAGAGGCCACAAGTTATCAAGAAATGACACAAAATTACTCTATGGGTAGAGTTTAAAAAGGATTTAACTGGTACAACACAAAACCGGGAAATTATAACAGCTATTTATGAACAATTCTGTGAGACGAAGGCAGATTATCATTTTATTTTATTATATTTTATTATTTTAGTGAAATTTTTTGGAATGTACAGTAAGTAACATATTCTTATAATATCATATTTTTGTTTTGAACATGAATGTGGGTGTCGCCTAAGCACTAGAACGTTTGAATGAAAATGCATCACTTTATATATACAAAGGGTGTTCAAGTCAAACTGGGACTTTCTTTACTAACCTTATATGTTTACATATAAACTGCAAGCAAAAATTGATTGATTGACCAAAAATTGACCAAAAATTTAAAAAAGGGAATGCATAAAAATATAGCCTCAAGCAACGATTAACAGGCATTTTTTGACTCTGAATCCTTAGTGATGGAAGATGAGCAGAAGCAGTTATGACGCCTGACTCTAGGTTCCAAGGAGCTGAGGAGGCAAAATGTTAAACCTTTCTGCTCTCAGTAGCCCAAGCATTTATTTAGGATATAATATAAAAAAAATAATAAAATGTAACATTTTTGAAGGTTTAAGTAAAAAACAGACAATCATTGCAGGAGTATAAATGTACTTTCAATATTACCTGTGAGATCTAATTCCTTATGATAAATCTTAATACTACGTTTAGTATAAGCACAGTGCTGTGAAAATCTTTTTTTGCATTATTTGTCAAATTTAAATTATTGAGATCAAAAAACATATACAAAAGTAAATACAAAATGCAGTCTTTAAATTAGGATTTCATTTATTTAAAAAAAAGCTGTTTAAACTTATGTGCAAAAGTAATTGCCCCCTAAACTCACAGTAATAACTGGCTGTACCACCCTTGAAGGTAACGAGTGAATATTTCACATCACTGTGGAAGAATTTTGGCCCGCTCTTCTTTTCAGAATTCTTTTCATTCAGCCACATTGGACGGTTTTCGAGCATGAATGACCTGTTTAAGCATCTCGATTGGATTTAAGTCTAGGCTTTACTAGGCCACTCAAAAGCCTTCATTTTGTTTTTTGAGCCATTCAGAGGTGGACTTGCTGGTGTGTTTCAGATCCTGTATTGTCCTGCCGTATAACCCAAGTGAAGCTTGATGAGCTTGAGATGGCCGAACATTCTACTTCAGGATTTTCCGGTAGAACGCAGAATTCATTGTTCCTTCAATGATGGCAATTCGTCCTGAAGCACTAGGACTAGCACCAGGTCCAAAAATTGGTTTGAGTGTGATCCCCCAAAATACCCCCAATTTTTTTTTTATCAAGAAGGGGCAAATACTTTTTTTCACTGCACTGTATGTCATAATTTGAGGTATCACATAATCATGTACTGCGGCATTTGACCACGATATTAATACGATTTCATCATATCGTCTGGCCCGATAACAACCAACAAAATTTGTAAGAGTCAAAATAATAAACTGATTTAAGCAATCAGGGCCCACCTCTCCTACGGTGAGGTCACTTAGTGTTCGGAGTGTGATGATTTTCTGGAAGGCGAGCATGCTGAAGGCTCCTTTCATTCGAATGGCTGTGCGCAGATTCACGGCCCAGAGGAGCGACGCAAAGAAAGCTTTACCGAACTCTGAGATGAACAACGCCAAACACAGGCCAATTCCGTGCCCCAGCGCAGACCCGTCAGACTGCTCGACAAACGACAGGATCTCGTTCATCAGGATAGACTGGAGAATGCAAAAGAGCATAGACAGAGAGAGAACAGTGTTTTAGAGCAGGATATACATTTTATTTTATTTTTTTTAAGAAAAAACATAAAAACTTGTGCATGCTTGTGAATTCTCCTGTGTATGCCATGTGTGATTATGAAATTATCTGCAACTATGATAAACGTACAGATGATTATGTAAATATCTAAAAAATATGATGCATGTAACATTTAAATAAAAAACTTTCTAGTTTCTAGTGTTCCTACATTAATGGTAAAAAATAGAACCAATGGGGAGAATTTGAGACAATAAAGAAGTAAAGCAGAAGTAGCAATAAGGAACGTACCGGTCCAACAAACAGCGCCATTGTGAATAAAGCAGCGGCGATGCAGGACACTATAAAGCGTGTCCTCTGGGAACGCACCACTACAGAGCTTATAGACGCTTTCTCAATGCCCACACGCTCCACCTCCTCCTCCCACATCCTTAACAACCTACACACACACACACACACACACGCACACACGCACACCAGAATAGTTAATTGTTATGTTAAAACTTAACATTAATGCAGAATATGTTTAATAACTATCAAATTATGAAACTGTCCAAAAACTCCCAAGTTCAATGAATGCAAGAATTGTGAAGGTGATATCAAAGAAGGGGTCCTATGTTAA
>JAOVVA010000037.1:2530422-2550120 GCA_028565275.1 Leiocassis micropogon | reverse complement strand
CTACAGTAATAAAAAAATATTGATCATCAAAGCATGGAAATTTATTTCATGATTAAAAGTGCATACTATATTTTCCGGAAATATACAAGTAATGCGTGTGCTATGTTAATTTGAATGATTTTGGCCTAAGTGACAGCACTTTCCAGCGTTTGTGCAGAATGACCCGTATGTACAGACCAACACATTTGGTGAAGTATGAACCGCATTTTTGCACTTTACTTTTCCAAAGTAAAGACGAAAGATCTCAGTGTATGTTTTTATATAAACACACAGGTACCTGTTGGTGTCAGGACAGGTGGCGTCCTCACTGAAAAGATACTCAGCTGTTTTCCAGTCTGTGATAACACCACCCTGAGACTCTGAAAAACATCATACACACGTTTTTAAGTCATTGGTGTGGAAATATTATGGATTGAAGTCATTCTGGATCTTTCTGAACATGCTAGCAAAACACTAATCTGAAAACTAGCCGGCTAATCTCTCTATCTCCCAAACTCACCCCAAAACCTCACAGTATCTCTCCTTACACTGTCTGAGAACCAAGCTGATTTGCTTTTAAACATTTTTCTTTAATAAAAATGTGTTGTCTAACTGCTGTTTAACCACGTATTCGTTTTTTTTTTTTTTTTTTACAAGTACTTAAGGGAAGGCATTTCTAACCAGCTGCTCATGCTAGCTACATTAGCACAAACAAAAAAAAAAAACACAAAGCACCATATGGGCTTTTAAGATTAAAGTCTCTGGTCACATATATCTACACTATAATTAAACAGAGTTTTTCAGAGAAAAGTCTCATTTAATTTTATATTAAAGCAAATTGACATTATGATAAAAAAAAAAATTAAATAATATATAAACAGTCCCCTAATTCTGTCTCCATCTGCTGGTCATTTTTGGTATTACACTCCGCAGCCTGTTGGTCAGAACTTCTACAATACAGTATAATCACTGATCAGCCATACAATTATACCCACCCGCTAATATTAAGTCCCCCATTGTCACCAAAAACAATGATGCTCTGTGTGTTCTGACACCTTTCTGTCAGAACCATCATTAAGCATCTTTTAATTAATTTGATCTACACCAGCGCTTCTTCTGGATCAGACTACACGGGCCAGCCTTCACTCCTGAGTGCATCAGTAAGCCGTGTCCACTCATGACCCTGTCGCCAGTTCACCGGTCGTCCTTCCTTGGTCGGTCCTGACCTCTGCAAACCAGGAACATTACACGAGAGCTGCAGTTTTGGAGTTGCACTGGTCCAGTCGTCTAGCCAACACAATTTGGTCTTTACAGTAGCGGCTGGAAGTGGGAGGGTGTATTAATGGCTGCAAGTGAAGATGATGTGCCGGAAGCAGGCAAGCATGAAGATCTGACTGACTTTAACAAGAATCAAATTATGATGGCTAGAGGACTAGGTAAGAGCTACTCCAAAACTGCAGCTCTTATGTTTCTGGTCCAAAAGTTGTTGTTGATCAGATACAGACATACCAGATACACTTTTTGCAGGTACAGTACAGACGTATATACTCATCACAGTGTGCTGAAGTTCAGAACATCGGACAAGGAATGACATGATGCTCTCTGAACCGTAAATGTGTACCAACTTCAACCTTGTGCCCAGAGAACCACAGAACTCATCACACTTGCCGTCACACACCAGATCTACAGTACCAGTTACCCTGACCTCAGTTACCAAGCACACAGTCGACAATCAAGTTTCAGACCTGGAATATAACCCTTGCACATTAGATTACTCAGGACGCAAATAATTACTTTCCATACAAAGTATACAATAAAGATTTTATTTTTGTTGGTTAAAATAAAGGTAAATTATAATCATGGTATTTTTGTATGTGTGTGTGTGTGTGTGGTGTTTCTATGATCAGGATTCTGCTTGTGACAGTGTTTCTTAAGCTGATTTTTCCTCGCCAGCAAGCACGTTCTCTCCATCCCGACTCAAAATAATAAGACGAGGGTGAGTCAAAAATTATCTGCACTCTAGCTTCAGAATTTATTTAAATTAGTCTTCAAAAAAGACTAATACATCATTTTTCAACATAATCCCCTTGCTTTTCAATACACTTTGTCTATCTGTCAACAAGCTTTCGTATTCCCTGATTTAAAAAATATTTCACGCCGAGCTGCAAGCCACAGATGCACCGCTGTCTTCACTTCTTCATCAGAGGTGTATCTTTGTGCTCGTAGGGCTGCTTTGAGGGGACTGAGGTGAACAGGTGAATGTCTGACGGAGCGAGATCAGGACTATAAGGAGGATGCTTTAACACCTCGAAACCATTTTTTGCAAAGTGTCAACACTCTGGGCAGAAGTGTGTGAACGTGCAAAATCATGCAAAACCACGACGGCCTCAGATATCAGTCCTCTAGATTTAATCCGGAGATTAGTCTTCAGCTCTTCAATAAGTGTCTCACTGTAACGAGCACTGTTGATTCTTGAACCTTTTTACTGATAATGTTCCAATACTTCTGGCCTTTGAGAATCCCAGAAAACTGTAAGCGTTGATGAATTTTCCAGCTGATGATTGACTTTGGATTTTGTCTTGGTCGGCGATTGCGGATGTTTCCGTTCCATACTCTGCCGTCTATTCTCAGACTCGTAGTGATGAATCCGAGTCTTATCACTAGTAATGATTCTCTTTAAGAAACTTTCACCTTCTTTAAAGTATCACTCCAAATGTTGTTTGCAGATATCTAAACACATCAGTTTATGTTCTTCTGTGAGTTGTTTCGGCACCAGGTACACCCTCAGACCACAAAAAAATGAATCGTTTCACGCAGTTCTTCTTTCGTGCAAATCACAAGCAGGACGTCCATTTTTGCTCACACCGCAGTTACAAATGACCTGATGTAACACGTTCACACCTGCACTTCTGTGAAAGAACAGAAGTTTTAATATAACCGATTCATGACTCACCCTCATAATAATAAAGGACAAAACTTAATTGAGTAGGTGTGTCCGAACTGTTGACTGGTTCTGTAGATTACTACATGAAAACACTTTCTCCCTTTGCCTCATGTCCCTCTCCTGATCATTTTCTGATCTTGTTTCCGTTCATGAGGTTTTCAGCAGATCCGTCTGTTCTGTTGGTGTTTGCTCTATCTTTAGGATATAATAAAATTAAAAATGTCATAGTCTTAAACTATACTTGGATGTTAGGAGGGATTGTGTGTGTAAGTTTATTTTACAGATAAAGACGCATATCAGTGTGTGTGAGTCCTCTGTTTCAATGGCTTCTGGCTTCTCTCTTCACCACCTTGATCAGGTTGAGCTTCAGGTTTAGGGTCAAGTTGAGCACCAGGTTTAACTTCAGGGTGAGGCACAGCTTCAGGCTCTACTTCCTCCTCAGCAACAGCATAAGCAACAGCTTCAGCTTCATCTCCTTTAGCGAAATAAGTCACAGGATTTACAGTTAAAACATAATCCTAGAAAGATTGTAGTGACGCAGATAAAGTGTTCCACTTTAATCCCTCATTTAATTTAATATCAGCAGTTCTCTAGTTACATTACTGACATCATGACATGATATTAATATTAATACCTGGTTTGTTGGCCTGGGACGGTTTGTAGTTTATTTTTCTCCATCGTCCCCGTGTCCCTCTCCTGGTGCTTTAGGAATTTGTTGTTTCTATTTATTTATTCATTTATTTATTGTTTTGCTCGATTGTTATTTCCTTACTTTAGGTTACAGTCTTTACTTACACAGAGGAAGCTTGATCTTGTCCTCAGTCTCCTCCAGGAGGACGGGAAGGAAGTCTTTAGAGGCTTCAACCTCAGCACCCGTTATGATCTCAGTATTTTCTCCTGATGTAAAAAAAAAAAAAAAAAAAAAAAAGTCTATTTAACACTATAGATTTTTTACTGCGCTTTCAAGTTTTAAATATTTTAAGCATTACAGCATGTTGTTAAGGAGAGAGGATGAGTACTGTACATATGTACTATTATTTATTTTATTAATCGGTCACATTTGCTAATTACCATATCAACATTCATAAATGTTATTTTTAATTTGGTATGAAATTATTCAGAGATGTGTTTTGTTCACACAGAGACAGCTCGACTGCTCCCTCTTCCTCATCCAAGACCTGACTGAAAGGACCTTCATCTTCTTCCTCTGCTCCAACATCCACCTCTTGTAGAATCCCTATTTTAAAATATTAATTTCACTTTTGAAGTGGTGACGTTTTCTTTTTATTGACTTTCCTTCTCGTTATTTTTATTTCTGATATGTTTTACTACACAAAAAAACTAGTGGTGTGAAGTGTCTCAGTGTCATAGAGAAAAATTCCCATCGGCCTTAGTGCACATCTTTTCACCTGTAATGAAAGATGAAGGCAAAGGTTTAAGCTCAGGTCTGTATTTTATTGGTACATTCAGCATTTACAGTTGAAACCAGATATTTACATACACTTTTTTACAAAAAACTCAAAAACTTTTTTTATTTACTGTCAAACATTAACTCAGAGTAATTTTTTTCTGTTTTAGATAAATAAATATTAACATATTTTTTGCATTTGTTAAGTGTCAGAATCGAGCGTATATAAATATTCATATATAAATTAAGACAATCATAAAGCAGTAGGTTAGGGTTAGGCTAGGGTTAGGCAGCTAGCAGCCAATCGCTCATGGCTAACTAGCTTCATTTGCTTGCCAATAAAAGTGTTACTCATACTCAGGTCAGATCAATTTTAATTTGTTTTATAATAATAATAATAATAATAATAGTTAAACACAATAATTACTGAGCAAATTATAAGAGTTCTCATTTTAAGAGTCTCATATTAGATCTGTTCTTAAAAGTTTCATGTTGTACCCTAATTATGAACAGTTAACCGTTTGTCCTTTTTCAATTGAGTTATTATTATTATTATTATTATTATTATTATTATTATTATTATTGTACATTTACTTACTCCGATTTGGGCCAGTGGCCGGCTCAGTGTTATATACAGTTGTGTCGATCATCATGGTTATATCATTCATGTCATTTGTGTTTGTCTTTTTATAGACCTGTTTCCTGACATCATAGATGACTATGACATCAAATACATGCTTATTTTTTAGTATCAGTAGTCACATCTGTATTTGCTAATGAATCTGACCAGTTCACTAAATCACTGCCCAGACATTTGCACTCCCTTTTCATCTGACACAGAAACACATCTGGAGTCTTATTGTTTGTTTGTTTGGTTGGTTGTTTGTTTGTTTGTTTGTTTGTTTGTTTGTTTGGTTGGTTGGTTGGTTGGTTGCTTAAACTGTTTACACTCCTGTAGTGAAGAACAGATGTGTACAATAAAATAAAATAAAATGTCTTTTAAACTAATGACTGAAACAGACTTTTAATTCTACTAAACTAAACCTTTTAATTTTCTTAATCCTTTCAAGGAAACACAATGTCTCTGTCCTGTAGAAAGATAATACTGAGGCTCCGTGGGTCCGGATCGAGAGGGAAATCTCTCCTCATGAGAAGTAGTACGTTTTTGACCTTGCCACCTCTTTACCATCACAGCCTACATATCAAAGCTTTTGTACAAATAGTTCAATCTTATTTATAGCGGTTTTAAGGTGTGGTCTGGAACTGTCTTTACAATGATTTTTTTTTTTTTTTTAATCCAAGAAGCTAAAAATTAAAAGCAGGGAAAGAGAACACAAAAGCACTATTATATCTACCAACTAAAAAAAGTTTAGATGTTTATAAGAAACATGAAAAAGTTTAGATGTTTATAAGAAACATGATTATTGGATTAGGCTATAATTTACACTATATTGACACTAGGGTGTGAAAACTTTTGCACATTGCTTCATGTCTCAAGGTGCAAGCTCATCTGCAGTCTGTATGTCTGTGGTATTCGGGTTTTGGTGGCTTAGTGGTTAGCAATGTTGCCTTGCACCTCCAGGGTCCGGGTTCGATTCCCGCCTCAGGGTCTGTGTGCATGGAGTTTGCATGTTTTCCCTGTGCTTAGTGGGTTTCCTCCGGGTATCTCTGGAGACATTAGATTAGGCTACGTGACGTTTCCAAATTGCCCAGAGAGTGTGAATGTGCGAGTGTGAAGGGTCATAAAAATGGGAATAAATGCAATTGTCACCATTGGCTTCCACGGTACCTAGTTGGACTACAGAGGTTCCTAGATGGAAGGGTATGATTTTTGGATCAAACTGGAACGCTTGTCGCAAATTATGTCGTTACCGTATGTACACTATACTCTGTTGAGCTACACATGGCACTCCTGAGTTGCCACCGATTCCAACCCGTTCTGACTCCAACCTTTTTGACATTTGACTCTGGTTGGAGTTCTCATGGCATGGAGGCCACTGGCTCGCTGCTGAGGATGGCCACGTGTGGTCTGCTTGGGATGTGCCGGGTGACTGGGGAGAGTTCCACTGGACCATGGTCGGCTGATGCAGACAGCAGTTCTCTGATGGCAAAACAGTTCACAAACAGTTTTGTACCTGAGCCTCCCTCAACAAAACTGTATTTCTTATTAACGTTAACACTTCCAGAGTCATGGTACACAGTATGACCGCAAATCTATTTTTATTGACTTTTTATTTTTGATTTGATTTATTTGTTATTTTTTTGCTTTTGCTATGATGCGTGAAATATACATTAACAGGTAAAGACACTACAGCCTTCTTTTTGTTGGCCAAAAAAGAAAAAAATCTGACATGTGTTTAGCAATGTTTTTATGGTATAGGTCAGTGTTTAAACAAGTAAGGAAGCTCAGTTTGTGTTTTTATCATAAAAAAGTTTAATGCTTATGCTGCTTGAATGGTCCTTAAAAATGGGTTGAATTCAAGATGGGAACAGGTGAGAATTTACATGTGAGCATTAACAGCTGAGGAAAATGAGGCGACCATCAAATCGGCATCAGATTAAGCAGAGATGTTGAAATATCTTGCACTCCATCCATAGAAAAAGACATGGAGCACGACCAGCGTTTACACTTAAAGCACGGAGCCTTAAGGAACAAGACTTACATGGGATCAGAGTAATTTACAATTAATCATTTGTTGTTCACTCAGATTTTTTATTCCCCATATTTAGGTATTCTAAAGCTCAGTGGTTGTAGTGGGGGTTTTGTTGTAGTGTGCACTTAAATCCTTTAGATGGGGCTATAGCATAGGGTAAGATTTCTAAACATACAGACAGTGTTATACTGTACTGTATGTACATGTTAAATTTATACGAATGTACATATGGTTTAAAAAATCATTGCACTTTTTGTTTCTTTTCCCTACTTAGTCATTTTTATTCCCCTACTTTGTCGCTTTGCACCTCCAGGGTCCGGGTTCAATTCCTGGCCAGGCTCGATTCCCGTCTCTGTGTGCATGGAGTTTGCATGTTCTCCCCATGCCTGGTGGGTTTCCTCCGGGTACTCCAGTTTCCTCCCACAGTCCAAAGATATGCAGGTTAGGCTAATTGGCGTTCCCAAATTGCCCGTAGTGTGTGAATGAGTGTGTGTGTGTGTGTGTGTGTGTGTGTGTGTGTGTGTGTGTGTGTGTGTGTGTGATGGATTGGCTCCCTGTCCAGGGTGTACCCTGCCTCGTGCCCTAAACCTCCTGGGATAGGCTCCAGGTCCCCGCGACCCTGAATACATAGAGTATAGAAGATGAGTGAGAGTGAGTGCATTACACTCATTACATACAGTTATTTCACACAAAAGAATCACTTGCATAAATATTCACTCTGTTTACAATGTTACACTAATTCAATTGAAATTTCATTTCATTCATTTAATGGTTTTAATAGTGATCACTATTTTAATTGGTCTGTCATGGATTTTTCTGCCCAACATAGGCACTTACCCAAACAGTGCCAATCTTATCAACATCAGGGTCTTTGGTTAACAAAGGGCTTCAGTCCAAACCTGAGCTTTGGCCAGCAGTGTCATTTTGAGTGACTATGATGATCTGCACAAACAGAGGCTTTTTCGTAAGATCTCTGCTCAACATGGGGATTTGTCCAGCTCATTTCGTTTGCCTAAAATAGCTTTGTTTTAGCAGAGACCTCTACCCGGCCACCGTGTGGTTCTGTTCATCCAGGGGTTCCTTGCTCAACACGGGCCCGTCAGGTAGGTTTGCTCAGCCTCTGCCCAACATGGGCATTTAAACATAACATATGCCAGCAACTTCTGTCTAACATATCCAGTGTTTTGTTCTGCCCATCATGAGAGAGCAATAACATAATGTTAGAATGTTTTATTATTGTGAATTATATCACTTCCTTATGAACTTCTTGTTGAACACAGCACTGTCTCTATTGTAGCTACTGTATGTGTCACTCGTTTACTCTCCCCTTCAAAATGCTATTAACTTATTGGGTGTTTGTAGAGCTTAAAAATGTCTGACTCTATTTGTATTGATGGGATTAATCCTTCTGAGTTGGTAGATATTTGCCAGTTTCATCATTTTTAAATGGTATTACATTTCTTTACGCTCACCCATCGCTTACTGCTCGCTCATTTTTAGACACATGGTTGGCAATGTGCTGCTGTAATGAGTGTGAATTCACACCATCCGTCATGCACGCAAGCTGCTTTTAACATTCACACTCTGGCATATGGTACAGAACCAGCATCAGCTATGAAACATTCAAGCCCTAAAAAGGCTGACAATCTGAAATGTCTGTGGACGACACAGCGGAAGAATGTAGTCAGGGACACGGACAGGAGCACATCCTTGAGCTTTTTTGCACTGGACACTTTTGTTTATGCGTTTATTGCATTTTATGTTCTTAAACTGTAACACAAGCTTAATCAGTTATCCTGATACAAACATGTGATGTACAGTATGTAGACACCTTTCATGAACTGCACTAGTCATGCATATGACAGCAGTAAAGCCATTATATCCTTGTTGTTTACTTCCAGAGGAGCCCATGTCTACAGTATGTCCAGGCCATGAACATACAGCAGAGGGATGGCATGCTGTCTGGCTCGTTGATTGATTGGTCATGCCTTGACCAGCTCCTCCTGGCAGAGCTCAGATAAAACACACCAGACATTACAAAGAGGTAACAGTGTCTACTGAACAATGATTAAAGCCATGTTTCCATACACCACTGCTAAATGTAGCTATTGTAAGTCCAACACTGAGATAAAGATAAGGGAGCTGAGATTGGGTCCCGAAAAAGTAATATAGGAAAATCTAAAGTGGTTTTGTCTCCTCTTTATATCATCCTTAATCGCTATACATCTTAATGCTTTTAAATTGAGGAGTAGTTCTCTGTGCAGGAGTTTTTATAATAACAGCTCATTCACAGGGTCATGAATGGGGGGACAGTCCACATAATCTGACGCTTTTAACATCGATTCTGGGGTCGATTCTGATCTCTGGACCAGGACTTTGCATGGGGGCAGGGGTAGCTCTTTGATTAAGGTGTTGTCAGAAGGTAACGGGTTCAAACCGCAGCACCACCAAGATTCCGCTGGGCTCTTCGGTAAGGCCATCAACCTTGAACTGCTCATACGTATGAGATAAAAGTCACTTTGAATAAGGGAGTATGCCAAAAGTATAAATGTAAATGTTCTGTACTTCGGTTTTCGTCCACAGTCCAAAGACTTGCACTGTAGGTGGATTGGTGTTTCCAAATTGCTTGTAGTGTGTGTGTGTGTGTGTGTGTGTGTGTGTGTGTGCTGGTGCCCTGGGATAAGCTCCATAAATGGAAAGACTCTGAACTCTTCATCAGTGGGTTTTCCACCATGTAAATGTCTTCATATGGGACAGTTTTGCATTTTTGTCTTATTAACTTTGGTACATTCATTCAGGGAGCCTGGAGCCTTTCCCAGGAGATTTCGGGCATGAGGCAGGGTACACCCTGAACAGGTGCCAATCCACAGATGGGCACAGATACACAATATGTGCAATTTTGGATGGCATGTCTTTGGGCTGTGGGAGGAAACCAGAATATCTTTAATGCAAACGCACCAAGCACAGGGAGAACATGCAAATTCCAGAGGCGGGAATCGAACCCCTTGATCCTGGAGGTGCAAGGCCACAGTGCTAACCACTACACCACCATGCCACAGTCTAATTAACTTCATCAGAGAATGAAAAGACAAGCTCAAAAGCTCATTAGTGTGCTAGCATTTAAGCTGTTCTTTATGCCATGAAATATGGTGATCATAATGGCACATGACATCATCCAACCGGCTTGTCTCTATTCTTAGCTGCAATTAAGAGCATCTGCAAAGAGAATTTTGAAAACGGAAGAGATGTATTTTCATCCAGTCATACATTACAATACAAACAGATGAATGACAGACTAAAGAAAAAAAAAACACAGAGCATTTTATTAATGTTATTTGCATTCTTTATCTCTGTAGAGGGAAGCGTCACAAAGTACTGATCTACTTTATCTGATGGTGTAACATTTCTATCCTGATTGCCATGAGCTTTTACAGAATGACTCCATCCCTAGCGAGAGCGCTCAAGGACGACCTAAAGGGCTAGATGAGGACAAAAATCATAAATCATAAATCATAACCTTTGCCTATTATACTCCGACATGTCTTACAAACTTAAATAATTCTTTTGATTGTGTAAAGCTGCTTTGCGACAATGACAATTGTTAAAAGCGCTATACAAATAAAATTGAATTGAATTGAATTACAGTAACCGGATTGAGATATTGGAGCGATGTGCTACAGTAGGTAGTGCTCTCCACCATCAACGCCAAAACACCATCTGAGAAACGTTATAATGGAAGGACGAGCCGGGACATTTACAGGGACGTGTAGAGCCTGTGCCAAGACCAGAAACTATGCATACAGCATGCACAGGTAGTAAGTTTATTTATGATCGACATTTTTATGTAGTGATTGCTTTCTAGAGAAAATGCTATTTGTCCTATTTATAGTTTGACATGACATCAGACTAGATTGAAGACCCAACAGTGAGCAAAAATAGAATGACTCCAATTACCCGCCAGCCATACAGCCTGCACATTCATTATTGATAAATTAGTTTGTCACTAAGCCGACGGATGCCAGAACAGACAATGCACGAGTGGTGTTTAACATTTGTTTAGTGAAGACGAGGAGGAAGTTGAAGGTCAAAATACTGTAGGCATCATATTAATGTGTGTTCAGTGTATTTTTTTTTTAATTAAAACTTGATGTCATGGATTCATATGTCTTTATATTCATGTATTTCTACTTCTCAAGATCAAGATGTCATTTTGTTTGTAATGAAAAACAAAAAGTTTAATTAAAAAAACATTGTCTTAGAGGACTTTCATCTTTCATAGCTCCACCCATATGCCTTCACATATAAAATACTGCTGAGTTTCTGACCATGCGATTGATCAGCTTATTGAAGATCAAGTCAGCTTGGCTTTTTTATTACACTTTTATCAGGATTCACATTAGTATTCCTGATTTGGAATTAAACAAATGCTAAAGAGCCTTTGATTGAATGATGACTGCAGTGATGAGTGATTGTTTTTTTTTTGTTTTTTTTTTAGCTAGCAACGTTTTTTTAACCCTAAGAAGAATTTGTCACTATCACACTATCAGCCATAACATTAAAACCATGAATATTAAAAACCTCCTTGATTCCTTGAAAAGCTCTGACCCCTCAGGGCATGGTCTCTGCGGGACCTCTGAGTGTGTGCCGTGGTGTCTGATGCCAGGACGTGGGCAGTGGATCCTTTGTGTGCTGTGGGTTGCTGGGTGAGACCGCCATGGATCAGGCTTGTTTTTCCTGGGCATTCATGAACGCTGAATCAGATGTAATCTAGGGAATTTGGAGGCCGAGTTGTCCGCCTTGGGCACTTTGCCCACTGGGTCCTGTGTGCGGCAGGCTGTGGTGCTCTGGGTGTTCTGGTGCCTTTCTCTCATAGCAGCATTGACTTTTTTTGTGTGTTTTGTGCTACATTGGCTTTGTCCATTGGGTTGGCCTTTGGTCCCAATGGGCATAAACGAGTCAAGGGTGCCCATCATCCTGTCACCAGTTTTCCTGTATATAATTGATAATCAGTGTTATTTAATTCATCTAGTGTTGCTGGTAGTGTTATATACTGTACATTTACATTTACTGTAGGCATTTGGCAGATGCCCTTATCCAGAGCGACTTACATTTATCTCATTATATATCTGAGCAGTAGAGGGTTAAGAGGCTTGCTCAAGAGACAACTTGGTGGTCGGGGGATTTGAACCTGGGACCTTCCAAGCCGTAGTCCAATGCCTTAACCACTGAGCTCTCATGTTATGGCTTTTTAAGTTAAGTGTTATGGCTGATTGGTGTATACCTTACAGTACAGTGACATTCTTTGCACTTTTTGCATATACCCTGCTTGTTAGGAAGTTGGTGTCAGAGCACAAGATCAGCAAGTATACATCATCCATGGAGCAGAGGGCGGCAAGGGCCTTGCTCAAGGGCGAGCTGGAACCCCCCCAACCTTCTGAGAGGTAACCCAGAGTCTTGACCCCTTAAACTACAGTACCATGGTCCCCAAAATGATGGAAGATGTATCCTGTGTTAATTGGAAGATATTTCACTGTTTTTCAGAAGAGGTTAAATTATTGGCCTGCATGGCAAAAACAACAAAAACTAAGGAGATTACTGATGGGTTTGGGGGGTAAAAGCTTAGTGGTAAAGTTAAGGTCATAAAATGTTTCATAAAATACTGTATTTCCAACCATGCTATTGGTATCAGCTGATGACTGGAAATGGGTTAAGAGATGTCCAGCACATTATTAAAACCTTGAAGTGTAGTGAAGTGAAGTGAAGTTCCAAGAGTGTGAGCAAGGTTGAGGATTCACATCACAAGTCTCCTGGGAAGCCTCTGTAGGGCCCTCGAGTGGAGTGCAATATAAAACGACACACAACAGCAGCCCAGAATGGAGTCTCAACTGTTTGGGAATATTTTAAAGAGTCCATGATGTATAATTAACTATCCTTACATACCTAGTGTAGACTATCTTTATCATGCTGCTTTCAAATGCATTCTCTCTCTCTCTCTCTCTCTCTCTCTCTGTACTCTGATTACTGTTTGTTTCAAATGGAAATGTCGTGCCTTGCTCCTTTTTTTGGATCATTTGCCGCGACATCAGCGTAGCGAACGGCTTCAAAGGAGCCTCTTTCATGGCAGGTGTTTTTGGATTAAGGCCACTGCCAGATTGTTGGGTTTTTTTTATTTTTTTCCCCTCTCCTTCACCTTTGAAGTGTCATCATATCTTTCACCTGCCTTCTTTTCTGTTGTAACTCTTCCCGGATCAAATTCTCAGCTCTGGCAGAGCACCGAAATAAACATTCTATTTTAAACCACGAGTGAGATATGTGGGAAAGGAAGTGTAATGCTAACACATATAGAGCTCAAAGCAGGCTGGGAACAACTGTACCAAATGTAACAAACGATCATCTACTCAATCCGCCATGGTTTACTAACGCGTTTACTAACACAAACTTATTTTTTTATATGAACCATGATTTGTGAGAGATGTTTTAAGAATTATGGACATAAAATGCTCATGGACCATTGATGCATAAATAAAGTATGTTAAAAAAAAAAAGTGAGCATGTGCTAGAGGCTATGTTATTTTTGTGGAAATGATCTCAATTGCAGTAACTGCAGATCTCAAGTGCAAGGCCCAGTGTTTTAAATCCCACTCCCACCCACATCCACTAACAAACGCAACCCTTTGCCCAGTGTGAAATAACGCGTCTGCCTCTGCACATATTCTTGACCAATCTTACTATCCCTGCTCACTCCTTCAGACACGCTTAACAATCCCAGGTCAAGACTTACCAGGAGGTTTAACCACTCCCCCCAGCTCATGGCAATGCTCTAATCCAGTTTTTCCCCAACATGTTGGGCGTGGTACCCTTGTGTCCGCGGACAACATGTGGGGATTAGAGTACTACAGGTGGGCCACAAGAGGTCATTTATTAAAGATAGGGAAAAACATAATATCGCGTAATCCCAATACAGATCGAATCGGCACCTAGGTATTAATAATATCATATCGGCTGGTCCCAGGTGATCATTTATAACAAATTAATTTAAAAAAAATGAAGTTTCAGTTTTACAATTAGGTTTACAATTCCCATTAAATATTTCTGTCTACGTATTTCTATTTTAAAAAGTAACCAGAACTAATATAACAAAGCCATAAGATTTAAACATGATATTTTTCATTTATTCAAATGCAATTTTTTATTTGTCACATAGACAACTATACACAGTATAATACGCAGTGAAATGCTTACACGACTGTTAGTGACCTTTAAAATAAAAAAAGTAAGGAAGTAAGGGGGCATAAATGCTTATAGAAAAAAAATGAAAAATATAAAATCTACTATCTTTTGTTGCAATAAAGTAAAGTGTAAAGTAGAAATATGTAAAGGATGTAAAAATGTAAGACTGCAATAAAAAAAGTAAGTACTGTATAAATAAACCGTATTAAATATGGAATGTGCAATGTGTGGGCAGAAGCAGGACGGTGTGGTCATGGAGTGTGAAACAGAATGATGAGCCACGGTGATATTGTCCACCTTTAAAGTGCAGTAGTGCAAAAGTAGTCCTTTTGTATGTAAACATAAAAACCAGAATGTTTAAACCAGAATGTGCAAAAATGTGTTTGTGTGTTTAGTCCTTCAGTCCTGTGCAAATGTGCAACTGTTCAGTGGTTGAATAGGTTTGATGTGTTCCAACACGTGTGTGAAGGTGTGAATCAAACAGTATCTAGTCTGGTGTCTTGATCAGGGTTGTGAGTAAAGGTTTGGATGTGCCGCAGAAGATTCTCACATTTCACCCCCTCCTGTATCCTCGCCAAGAAAACCCTATGGACACCATCTAGTGCTATGGACCATGAGGACACAAAGAGTCGGACACAACTGAATGACTTCCCCAAAAACCTCACACACTCCTGCAGGCACTCCAGTCTCACATACACTCTCTCCATCATCTTCACCACCTCCTGTACAAACTCATCATTAATCTTTCCTGCTTCTGCAGAAGATTTGGCCAATCGCGTTACCTCCCATGGCTTATTGTCAGGTTATGAACACAATCTCAGTCCCAGTATACACCTATAGACAGAACTATTCTCTTTACTCATTCTATTACATTCACTGACACTAGGATCCAGTTCTGTCTTTGTGCAATAAATTTGTAAGTCAGTTCGTGTTTATTTATTTTGCATCCAATTAACTACTGTAGAGAACTCGATAGTATTTACCGCTGCACTATTATTCACTACAAATATTCTAATGTTTACAGATAATGGAATTAGATGTGTGTAAAAAAAAAATGAACAAAAATAGTTCATCAATGAAAAGGGAAATAAAAAATAATTGAAAAAAAAACCTGGATAATTAAATGTATATATTTTTTTTTTTTTCATTTCTCTCTTTGGTTTTGTTTGAACTTTTGGTAGAAATCTACCATGTGGGAAGGTGTTATATCCGCACTGGCCAGGAGTTACAGGACTGTGTCCTTACTGACCAGTTTTTTATTTTTAAAGACTTTCTTACCCCTTAAAACACAGAATGATATGATATTACAAACACATGCCTGATAAACGTGAGTGTTTACAATACTTTATGACAATAAATGATTATCCACCATGGAAACAGTTCAGCTAATGTACGCCTAACACTGATACCGGTGATATTATTATTATTATTATTATTATTATTTTAGGTTGAAGCCCACGTACACGTCTGTGTGTCTTTCTGTACAGCAGAACTCTCTGTCTAACTTATTAATACAAAGAAATCCCATTCTGTAAGGTTGAGTATCTGACGCCTTGTTTACACTAAGTTGTCCTTCTTTGGTGGTCAGACAAATACACTCCCTGTTCGGTAATCGGAGAGAGAATCACAGATGAACATTCACCGACATGATGAGAAATATGAACTAATCCCAATAAAAATATTCAGTTTATTTTTTCTAATTAATATCTTGGTGCAGGTGTTTGTGTACATTGAGCGAGTAGCGCATTAGTAGCTTATTTTAAAGTAGATTATTAAATCCGTCACATAACTGTTCATAACATCGCTTTTTGATTTCACTTATGGTGCAGGTTAAACTTAAATAGTAGCAAAGTTTCTATAAGTTATGGTTTCTGTGTATGAAACTTAAAGATATCCCTGAAAGAGCGAATTGTGACCAATGTACAGACAAAACCTTTATTTTATTCATGTGGATTTATGCATATTTTCGATGTCTTCATAATTGTTTTACAATGTAGAAAGAAATACAAATCAGGAAAAACCATGGAATTAGAAGTTGTGTCCAAAGTTTGGACAAGTGTTAATTCAAATGGACTTATTTACACATGAAGATGGATGGATGGATGGATGGATGGAAGGACAGATGGATGGATAAAACTTGATATATAGTATTATATGTAATGTACACATTGTATTGTACAACTGTGCAGTACTTGAGCCTTACAACATGCACTTTTGGACAAATAAACTTGGAACCTGAAGCTTGCAAACAAAAAATCTTTTATAACCGAGCAACATTTGAAGGGCTGTAAGTAAACACAAGGCAACCCAAGATGAGCTAAGGGAACAAAATTGTCTGGGGTACAATTTTGTCACAGTACTAAAAATTCCTACCAGAGTCAAACGCGTTTCTAAGACGGGAACGATTTTGTTCTTCGACTGCAGTGAACTTTGGTTTTGGTCACAGCAAGAGAACGAGTTAACAGTCTCAGATTGTCCGCACTAGTAAGTGTGTTGTCTCTTGTTATTTGGTATTGCACGGTGGAAGCACTGAGAGTGTGGAAACACTGACCTCGTCAGGATGAATCTGGGGTGTGTGAGGACCCCTGAGTAGCTGCAGCAGTAACCACGAGCCACGATAACTACTGTATAAGGCTGTTTATAGTGTTAAGAAGAAATGATTGACGTCACTGAGTCACGTCTCCCCAAGGCCTGATGATAAAACGTCTAAGTGAATGTTCATGCGTGTGTGTAGAGATGTGAGCTGAGGCACTTCTTAGCTGTTTCTCATGACTAGTGTGGCGGGACGTGACACTTTTTCCGCTGGTTTGAGCAGAGCTATAAAAGAATGTGGATTATTTATCATTATGTTCAATTGTAAAGGCTAAAATGCGATTGTCATACTTGTTGCCTAAACAAGGCGGTTAGTGATAGATGAATGTTAAACAGTTTCCCCACGTAGTATGGGCTTGTCATGATAATAAACAGTAATTAGTCAAGTCTGGTACACGCCAACTCCTCTTCCTGTTCTGTGGCCCATTGACAGTTGATAATATATCAGGAAGTTTCAGAGCATCTGCTTTTATTCATCGTAGACACAGAGGTCTGTTTCATTTTGGGCTTACTAAACCACCATCGCCTTATCCAAACACACACAGGCCCAGACATACACCACCCAAACACTTCTAATAATAATTTCATGTTGTTATCCGACAGTAGGTCCAAATCTGACAGAGGTTGTTGGACCGGCGTGTTTTCTACAACTCGACTCATCTCAACGTAAAATTGTTTTACTCCAGGTTTTACAGTTTGTTAGACTCAGTTCACGTCCTGTACATCCTCAGCCATATTGTTCCATGTGCAGAGTAAAGGTTTTATTCTACTTTAAATATTTATACCACAATGGTACATTTTCAATATTCAATGTAGGGATTTTTTTAACCTATAAATTCCAAAATATGTTCTTGGCTGTCTCAGGAAGGAATTTAAAGTTACTGATACTCAAAAACATGTAGAGGACTAATGAAATATATAAAATATTAAACATAATTAGACATCGTTTTGCACTTTTAAGCTTACAGCTTACATTTCAATGATCTTATCTCCAGTGCTGAGGCTAACGTCAGGTGAAACCATTAGGCATTAGATGACGTCTGTCAGTCCATATTAATATCTTCAGTCATAACCACAAGGTACAATAAGACCAGCACAAACTGATGTGAAATTTTTCCAAAGGCTCTTAAAACATCTTTTGACTGTTGCTAGCTCAGAGGCCATGTGACTCAGAACGTCTGGGTTTAGCGCCTGGGAGACGTGCATGGTTGGATGGTTTTCCACAGATAGTCTTTTATATGAGCAAGCATATATATATATAAAATATTGATTATATATATTTTACACACACACACACACACACATCAAATCGGCACCCAGGTATTGTGATAACATTGTATCAGGAGGTCCCTGGTGATTCCTGTTTCTAGTAAACAGTGAAGTTCTGACTGTATAATTTCTTCCTTTGGACTTTGTAGGATTTATATGAATAACAGCACTTTCACCCAACTGTTTCCTTTCATGGTTTTTGTAATTAATGTACAGTATTTAATCTGAAAAATATATATATATCAACATATTTAAAGTAATTTTCACTTAAGTAAAATATGTATGTATGTTGTACAAAAATAAATAATAAGAAGAACTGGTGTGTTTAGGTTGAACTCATTAAATAGAAGTATGAGGGGCGGCGTTCAAGTCAAACCAGGACTTGTGATGAAATTTCTGGTGAATAAAGACGTAAAAGCAATTTACATTTACAGAAGACTTTAGGCACAGTACAGTGCTGAGACTCTTAGCCGCAGTAAAACATTTTAATGATGACGAAACACCTGATCCTTTAAAAATAACAAATAATTTGTCGCCAACTCGTGAAAGATACACAATTGTCTGTAGGAACTATACACACAGTCACTCACGAACACCACTTGAACATTACAGGAACCCGGCTGGGAGTTATTACCACATGCCCTGTACAGTCCTGACTTCGCTTAAAGACATTTCCACATGCTTGGGCCATTAAAGGAGTTCCTGGCAGGCCAGTGTTTCAGACGTGAGTGAAGCAGGCTTTCCGATGAAGCCAGGCTTTACTCTACTCAACCCTATTCAATTCAGTTCAATTTTATTTGTTTAGTGCTTTTAACAATTGACATTTTCGCAAGGCAGCTTTACACAATCATAAAAACTATTTAAGTTTGTATGAAATGTGAACGTGAATCAAAATGATATGATTGTCCCTGATGAGCAAGCCGAGGGCGACGGCGTCAACGGCAAGGAGAAACTCCCCGAGATGGTAATAGGAAGAAACCTTGAGAGGAACCGGACTCAACAGGGAACCCATCCTCATCTGGGTGAAAACGGATAGCAGGGATTGATCTGCAGTCATACTGTGTGAGACTGGAAGTTCAGTATAACAGGAGATGTGTTTAAGTTAAAATAGAGTCCAGTTTGTTATAGAAGTCACAAGTCTTCAGAGAACAGCTGTCTGCATCAGCCGAGGACAGGACCGTCTTCATGGTAAAGTGGAACCGTCCCCATTCACCATACACATCCCAGGCAGGCCACATGGGTCTCAAACAGAAGCGGGACACCAGGACGAGTCAGACATCTCTTGAAGTAATATGCTCTGGTCCCATCCCAATGAGACGTGGCTCAGGAACGACATGTGTAGCTCGATAGAGAGAGGGAAAGAGAGAGAGGGGGAGAGAGGGAAGAGAAAGAGCGGGAGAGAGAGCACACGAGGAGAGATAACAGTTCAGTAACCCTAACCCCAGATGGGGTCTGGATCACTGGCAGCTCAGGAGGACATGTATAGCTCGACAGAGAGACAGGTAGAGGGAAAGAGAGAGAAAGAGAGAGAGAGAGAGAGAGAGAGAGAGAGCAGAAGAGGAGAGATAACAGTTCAATATGGTCACAGTCACACAATGTATAATGTGAATGTATATTTACTG
>JAOVVA010000037.1:2515075-2527143 GCA_028565275.1 Leiocassis micropogon | reverse complement strand
AAATTTCACAGTATAAATACCATGTATCTCTCGGTCTTGTTTACCTTAAATGGAATAATGGGTGTAAAAAGAAATAGAAAAAAGGGTACAAACCATAAGAACTGATATCACATTATGGTAACTGGTTTAAGTAGGCCTTCCAAGTGTAGATTTCTGCCATATACAGTATATACACACATATAAAATAGACATTAACAACATAGGCATCTATCTATCTATCTATCTATCTATCTATCTATCTATCGATCTAGATAGATGCCCTTGTTGTCAACGTAAATACTGTATACAGTATATGATTCACCCGATGCATGGTATTACCATATTTATATGTTTATATTTATATAAATATACAGTATATTATTTATGTAAATATATGAATTTTAGAGTATGTATGTTTATCAGGATTGTTTTTATTAAATATGTTGTGTCTATTTGGAAGGTAATCCGAGACACCCCTGAATCTTCCTACTGTATAAGAAGATATTTACTGGAGCGGGTGCATCAGGGTGGAAGGGAAGACAGAAGAAAGCCTTGTTTCACATTTGCTTGTGTGTAAAATACATTTTGGATGTGTGTATATGTGACTGGGGCATGATTGTATAATTCATTAGAGCTCTACATCCCTGTATTGTGATGTTAGACCACAGCACATCTACAGAGACAGAGAGAGATAGAGAGAGAGAGAGAGAGAGAGAGAGAGAGAGAGAGAGAGAGAAAGCAAACACTCGTGTCGCAATTTTTCAGGCTCACTGCGCACAATGTGCTGGTGCCATGGCAACAGCAGCACTACTCCATTATACCTCCTAAACAATTCCCACCATCCATTCAATCACATTAAGTGACCATATCAATCTAAAGACCATCATTTATGTGGTGACACAGAACACTGAGTTTGCCCACGAGCTCACAGTCGTGTCCATACACATACATTTCATATACATGTAACTGGCTATGGGAACCAGCTTTCTGTCCTTAAGGATGCTGAATATCCCAACAGGGATTTCCAAAGCACCACTGGAAGAGATGAAAATCCCGTGCTCCTATCACCATGGAAACACCATGTCAGACTGGGTGCGAGGCTGCCATGTATGTCATGGTGGCAGGCAACACTGGCATCATTTGTATTTAATTAAGTGATTTATCCTCTGTTTTTTGGGGGGTTTTTTCCAATCTTGGACTGCGATTACGATAATGTGCTTATGCACTAGGGGTGATGTTTGCTTTTTTGACATTATCCAGTGTTTTCAGTCTTTGTAAAATCTAATTCTTAGAAGATGCCTCCGATAGACTCGAATAAACCAAATACTAGACAAAAGATTTTTTTTTTTATTCTAAATGGCCACATTTGTTATAAATAGTAATATGATGTAATAGTCATCTCTACACTGTGCTTCTGTTTTTCACTGGGGGCCAAAATTATTAAGCCATTTATTATAGTTCTCCCTGTACACAAACTAGGTAGTTAGGTCATGCCTACCTGTGACACGGCCTGGGTCACCTCCAGACCTAAACAATAGGTATAGCAACCTCTTGGACAATGGTGAAGGCAAGAACCTGTCTTCTATACCAGATCTTCAGACGGCAATCAAGCAGGCATGGATTGATGGAGTGACACCAGGGTAGACGTCTTCAGATGTCTTTTGACTCCAGTCCGATCCAGCAGGTTTTCAAAAATAAAGGACTTCATGCTACATTAATATTGATTGTTAGCAAATAGCAAATAATTCTAATTATCTTGATCAGTATTATTTATTATAAAAAATTGGTAAATGTCATTAAAGCATTGCTTTTCACTGCCGTCTCACTACTTTTGGCCACCGCTGTATAAGCCAGTAGGTCAGTGCAGGCACTCTGTACGAAAATTCATTTTGATTCATCTTGCTCCTGTCTCCGCATTTCCCAGAACAACCTCCATGATGATAAGATCACGGCTCTGTGGACGCCAAGCCATCTGTTTCATAAACTCCTCGTCCTTCACTTTTGATAATGTTAAGAAATCAAGTTTCTAACAAAGAAAAAAAATATCAGCAAAACAAAGAGTTTAGGGTTAGGGAAAGGAGATAACAAACCTGCAGAGAGAGAGAGAGAGAGAGAGAGAGAGATGAAACATAATGAAAGAAACCAAGAAGGAAAGTATACATCCCCCTCCTGATGCTGGTTGCTCTGACATGCTTTTCTTGCTTGCGCCACTTTTTTTGTCTGTTTAAAAATTTTTTTTACTGTGACTTAATTCAGCCCATGTTAATTTGCAACCATTTCATTTCTAACACACGATTCTCCTGAATTCTCAAACCAAGATCAGTAGGTTAAACACAATTATGCTATTAATTAAGAAATATCACACAAGAAGGAGTGCTATATCCAGCACAACAGCATGAATTAACACTATTTACTATCAACAGATTTGACTATAAAGACTATCATCAACTTTATTTATTTTGCTATACCAACACATATCCATCTGGGTTTTGGGTTTGAATCCCAAATAGTGTTAAATGGAATACTAGTGCACTATGTAGGGTATATAATCCCTTGTTCCACACACCAAGTAGAGCCCTTAGTAGAGGGATTTGGGATTCACCCTCCTGTTAGGCGCTAGCTAGTTAAGCTTGGTAGTCGTAAATAGAAGTTAGTTTAATTAATGACTGTAGAACACCTGGGACGCAGAGTAATACATACATAAAGTAAATTCCCAGTGCTGTTACCATCTATTATCACCAGTCATGGACTGCCTCTTATACTCAGTCAGAACTAACTGTGGTATAATATGTATTAATACACTGTTGTTTTTATAGCAAGACCTTATATGGAAGACCATCCACATCACCTAAGTATAGTTATAAAAAGATTTTTTTTTTTTAAAGAACATATCAGCATTAATATAGTGAAGGCATCTTTAAACTTTTATTTAACCGTTATGGAAGGAGTCTCCAGTGTGAGCCAGTAAGATTTCCATGACTTGTCAGGGGGTGAGTGTTTATAACTGCGTTCATTTGTGTGTTAACTTGTTTTGTGAATGCACTGCAATGTTCAATGTAACTATGAAAGGGATACAAAGTTTCTTCTTTTAATGAATAAAAATTAGAAGAGCTGAGAAACTGTCAGGGTCGTGGGAGGCAGCGGGTCAAAAAAGAACACGTGTGGGTTGAGACAGGGACAGAACGATGGAGGCGTTGCTGTGGCTGAGTGCCTGGTTGCCCCGCTGGCTCCACCTGTTCTGAAACGCAACAGCACAGCAGCTCATCCCTTCTGATCGTCTCCTGCATCAGTTATTCCTCTTCTCAGAGATCTGCCCTGTCGCTATGGGAAGGTGGCCATGAATCACTCTCTTCATCCTGTGAACTTTTGTCACTATTTTTATTTCGGTCTCCAAATTACTGTAGTAATAACCTTCTAACTTGGCATCAACTTTGTAACCAGCATCCTAACTAGACCTTCATGAAGTTCACACCGGTATGGTACAAAAAAGTATTTCTCGAGACCAAGTGAGTGTTGGGGAATGATTTTGTGTGCAGCTTTCGCTGACCGGTGCGTGTCTTCCACAACTTGACGACAAGTTATCTGTTATCAAGGATCAGGCATTTTACTCACTGAAACATTTGCACTATTTATGCAGCTTGATGTCAGTTCTCACTACGTCTGACTGCATTACATTGACGGTCCACCAAACTCAGATCCAAACTCAGTGGCTAAGTGTCTACACCGCTGAAGTGTAATATGGTCCTTATACAACATCCAAACTGCACAACATCCGATTTCACAGAATGGAATTCTGGCCTCGTCTCTTGACTGCTTAGTGATTTGCTATTTTGGTAAAAATGCAGTTGTCTAACCTTTCTTTTTTTTTTTGCTCATTATTTGGCAAAGCAAATGTGTGTTTTTGCTTGGCTTATAGGAGCAGCTTCCCAGTAGGATCAGTTTTTAGCGTTTCAATGCTCTCACCACCAAGACCAGAGTTTAAGTCCAACTTAAGCTTAGTTGTAGAATGAAAGATCGTTAGAATGAGCATTTCTTACATGTCCTTTAGTTGGAGGATACACATAAATGCCAATAGTACACATAGTTTTAAAGTTATATTTGCAGCATTGTGTTGGGCATGTTCGTTTAATCTTATCCCAAAGTCAGGCAGTCAACCATGGGCCAGCAATGTCCATAAAGTTGCCAAATCAATGTGACTTTTGACAACCAAAAAAATCCTGTGGGTTTTTTCAGAGCTTTTAATTCCCACATTTTACTTATTCTTTTAGTTTTGACTCTGTTGTTAAGTGCTTGTGCCTGTCCATGGAGTATCCCATCTCATGCCCGGAGTCCCCCGGGATAGGTTCCAGCCACCCTGCTACCCTGTACGGGATAATTGTTATAGAAACTAAATGAGAATGAGAGATTTGGATTTTACCTTTCAGATTTTGTATTCAGTAAAACTAGCACTGTAACAAAGTTCTGAAGAGAAAATACTTCTACATAGAACCTTTAAGTGTTCTTTACATGAACAACTAAAGAATCTTTACGCTTGCTTAATAGGACAGTACATTTATTTGAATGCGTGTCCAAAACGACACCCAATTCACCAAAAAGATTTTTTAGCTTCCTGTAAACGTTCTATATACTGTAGAACCCTACATAGTTCTTATGTAGTTTTTCTGCATGTTTGATCGTGCATCATACACATGACCAGACATTTGCTTATTTATGTGCATATGATCGTGCATGTGGAACCAGCTGATTTATTTAAAGGCAGAGGGTCATGTTATTAATCTTAGCTATAGGCTACAGGGCCATGTAATTTACAGCTGCAGATACTTATTGCACATGAACCGTGACGTCCGAGAGGGAATTACAATCTTGAACCCACACCACCAGGCAAAAGTATGACGCAGGTTATTTTCATTCCAGCTTGAATCGATGCCTGTCCTCTACACAGCGGGCCGTAACTCCTTGACTCAGTGGAGCCCCTTTTCATCAGATGTGTCTGTAAAGTGTGAGTTTTTAATGGGGAAGACCTGCTGTGGCTGGCTGCTGTCCTTGTGCGTGTGTGTGTGTAAACACATCATTGACCTTGAGCCACCTCAGGCTAAATGTGGCTCAAGCCCAGGTCCTGACTCATGGTATAACCGTCTTACTTTAGACCAGAAGAGCTTCAGAAATGCTTCATTAATACGTAATATCTTTATGGAGCTTGATATGAGAGAGTAAAAGTGCCTGGAAAAGTAGTTTATTTTAAGGTGCCTGTTTCACATGACCTGGAAAAGTATTGACAGTTAATCGTGTGTCAACAAAAGTGTTTCTAATTTAGTGTGACTAAAGGGAATTAGCTCAAATGAGTGACTGACTGAGTGTATGTACGATTGTTGAAATATCAACGCATTTATCTGGAAAATATGTAAAAAGTCAGGTCTGTACATATTTTTGGCCATATAGTGTTTTTACCAATAAATTAATCAGCCATAAATTTTAAACCATTGTGAGGTGATGTGAATAACGTGCCACGGGTAGGATATATTGGGCAGCAAGTGAACAGTCAGATCTTGAAGTTGTTGTGTTTGAATCAGGAAAAATGCACAATTGTCAAATGAGGTCAGTGACTTTGGCAAGGGACAAACTGTGATGCCTAGACTGGGAGAGCATCTCCAAAACTGCAGCTCTTGAGAGGTGTTCCTGCTTTGCATTTGGTCAGTAACTAGCTAAAGTGATCCAAGGAAGAACAACCAGTTACCTGGAAAAAGGGTCATTGCCACTCAAGGGGCGTTACAACTAGCCTGTCTGGTCTTAAAAGCAGTTCATTGTTTGTTGTGTATGGGGCTGCGGAGCTGCAGACCAGTTCATTCTGACTAGGTTCCACTAGCCAAAGCCCCTACAATGGGTACGTGGGCATCAAAACTAGACAATGGAGCATTGGAAGGAGGTGGCCTGGTCTGATGAACTGGGAACAGGCTGTCCCATGGGAAGAAGGTAAGCCAGCAAAGACAGTGTGATGCTTTGGGCAATGTATTGCTGGGAAACCTTGAGTCCTGCCATTCATATCGATTTTAAGTTAGTTAAGCCTTTATTTATCACATATACATTACTGCTCAGTGAAATTCTTTCTTTGCATATCCCAGAGTGATTGGGGTCAGAGCACAGGGTCAGCCATGATACATTACCCCTGGAGCAGATAGGGTTAAGGGCCTTACTCAAGGGCTCACAATGGCAACCTGATGGAGCTGGGGCTTGAACCGCCGACCTTCCGATCAGTAACTTGGTGCTTTAGCCGTCTGAGCCATCACTACCCAACTTCTGGCAGCTGCTGTGGCAGCGGGTTTCTTGGCCATTACCTTTTTTGGGCTTCTTTGCCACGACGGGCTTTTTGGTGGCTGTCTTCTTCGCTTTAGGTGTGGTTTTCTTGCCTTTGATCTGCTACTTTGACACATACAGTACAACCTACCTAAACACTGTTAAAGACATATAGACAGTTCATGGAAATGGTATTCCCTAAAGGCCATGGTCATTTCAGCAATGCGTCCTGCAAACATTGTTCAGGAACGATTTAAGGACATGACAAAGAATTCAAGGTGTTGATTAGACCTCCAAATTTTCCAGAGATCAATCCAATCGAGCATCTGAGGGATGTCTACAAACAAGTCTGATCCATGAAGGCCACCTCATGGACCGACTTACAGAAAATTATAGGATCCACTACTAATGTTTTAGTGTCAGATACGACAGCACACACCTTCAGAGGTCTAGTGGAGTCCACGCCTTGATGGGTCAGGTCTGTTTTAGTGGGGCGGATGGAAATATCTAAATAAAAGCTGTTACTTTAAACTTTTTGTGAAATTTTGTGATATCCCCAAATTCGGGGTAACTAGTTTTTTGTTTTGTTTTTAAAACCTTATAATTTTCAGTATACGTTTTAAAGCCTTGGCTTGGCTACTTGTCTTACGACCTGACCTAAAATGTTTTCCGCTTCATTACTTGTTAATTTTCTTTATATTATACACATTTGACTGGCAGTTGTTCAGAATGAACTGATCGCTCTGTGTTTTTCAGAGGCGTTGAGGTTAATGGTTTAGAGGTTTCAGAGGTTAACATCCTGTGGGACTGGAAGTCTATAAATCAGTCCTAATGGCCAGATTAGAAGGAAACAAATAGCTCATCAGGGTATCATTTAAAGCCACTGATTCTTGTTTTGTTGTTACACTCAGTGGTTGTGCACTGAAGAACGTTTTTTTCAACATACCTAAACATTTCATTAAATTGAACTATGGAGGTATACAATGTGGGGGGAAAACAGATTAATTGGGACCAATTATTGGAAATTCTAATGGAGTCCAGGAAAATAAGGGCTACTGTATGTGGTTAGATTTTATTCAGTTTCATACAAATGAGGTCAGACATACAGTAAATGTACTAACCCTAATCCTTAACCCACCCCTAAATTTAACCCCGGGTTTAATCCCTTTTCATACAGCCTGAGTTTTGTGAATTGTAACCACAAAGTCGTGATTACAAGAACATGTAAAGTATTTTATATACTTTCAATTTCAGCATAGTTTCTGTTGTATATGAAACATGATTGGCTAGCTTACAGCATTGCTTTAGCCACACTCTTTATGACTATATGCTAGCACACAAAGCTCCAGGAAAGCCTTTTTAAATGCAATAAAAACAGCACCACAACACTGAAAGTCTTTTCATCATCGTCTTTAACGTCACAGATCTTTGTCCTGGTATTGGTCAAATTCGACTCTGCAGCATAACAAACAGAGTGAGTGAAAGGAAAAAGAAAATGTAGGAAAATTATGATGTAAATACGAGTATGTAAAAAGTTAGACAAATCAGTGGCTAAATCAGGTGACTGCTTTCTCCAGACTATTTTAAGACACAGAGTCTCTGGGATGGACCAAAAACAATTTAAAGGTGCATTTACATGTAGCTGCAGGCAGACGTTTTCAAGTACACTCATCATGGGCATGAATATCATGACAATTTATTGACACACAGTGTCAAAAGTATACAGTACATACAGCACAGCTAATATTTAGCTAAATGTCCCTTAGCGAGTTTCAACTTTAGCTGATGCTTTTGGTAGAATTCTGGTTGAGTATTTGACCACTCTTTTTGTCAAACGCAGAATTGTCACTGTCCAATTAAATTTGACTAAACGTTTAATTTTATCCTGCTTTATCCATTCCACAACCAGATTTGACATGTCTTTGCAGTCCTTGTCTTGTTGGAACACAAGTCCAAGTCTTGGCTGTCTAGCTGGTCAATTATCATTATGCTGAGGAATTCTGGGGTGGTCTTGCTTCTTCTTTATTCCATCCACTTTGTGAAATGCACCAGTTCCCCTGGTGACAAACACATACCCTGAGAGTGATGCAACCACCACAATGCTAAACAGTTCTTGGACATTTACTCCACCAAACATACCTCTGGGTAAAATTTTCTTCAGAAGGTTTTTTTCTTTTTTCCATGTGGTCAACTACAACTTTAGTTGAGCTTGAAGGAGTGGATTTTGGAGCTGGGGCTTCTTTCTTGGGTGGCTTGACTGTACGTAGACAGTGACACTGGTTTTCCAGCAGCTTCCAGTTCATGGCAAGCCTGTGCCATGGTGGTTCCTAGGTTGTTCCTGACAATCCAAACCACTTTCCTGTCAGCTGAGGGGGACACTTTGAGTCTTATTTCAAACCTTGCCAAAGTGGCAAGTAAAATCATTCTACTCCAGCAAAAGACCAGCTCAAAGAATATCTTGAAAGCCCAATGCTGCCATGACATCCGAGTCTACCTAAAGTGTGTGCAAAGTTCTAACTGCAACTGTTTTGTTTGTTTAACTAGTATAGTAACATGGTGTTGTTCTTCAGGCCGATGAGACCACAGCAATCAAGTGGATGTAGATCAAAACAATCGGCCTAGGAGGATTCTAAGCGAGGTGGACTTCAAATGAACTTCAGTGAGAATCTGATTCGACTCTGAATGGACCTTTTGTAGAGGTGAAGTGCTTAATTGAGCCAGAGGACAGAGCTGTAGAACCACAAAAATGATGTGTATTGGAGATTTGAAACAATTAACAGAAGGAGACAATAAAAGCAGGACAAAATGTTTTAGATCTAATCTATTAGTTGTAGTAGTTATACAATGTTGTTATCTAATAATCTATTGAGCACTAGCTCCATGTTTTCTACACCCTTTCCATACATCTAAGCTAACTGTTTCTCATACTATTATTAGTATATGCAGCATAATGAAGCTAAAAAAAAAAAAAAAAACCTGTCCAGTTTCCAACATAAAGTGATCAGATTTTACGATCCACCTTCTCATTTCTAATAAAACATAAATGAACTGTTTGACATTAAACGTACAATTAATCCAACACAGCTTTATATCCACAGGTCGTCTTTTATTCTTTGACGTGCTTATTTCAGCCCCCTGACCTTTGTTCAGACTAATAGCAGGAGATCGGATGAAGGTCATTTAATCAGATTGTGACTGAAAGAAGGTTAGCAGGCTGCAGGTCATTAGGTTTGTGCTTAGCTTGTTGCTGAGCTTGGACTCATGCAGTTACAGAGTAAGTGGACGTGTAATGCAATAACATCATGTCAGTCGGAATGGATGACAGATGTAAGGCATCAGCAGCTCTTCAGTGTTCGGTCAGTGATTAGATTGTGGAATGGATGGAGATCAGGACCAGATTTTTTCTCAAACAATCTACAACAATAAATGTAACTACAAATGGATAAAAAGTAGGATGTATTAAATGTTTTATTTAATGTTGTTTAATTCATAAATAAAAATTGTGTTAAGTGATATAAAAATAATAAAACACTACAGGACATTCTATTACAGAAAAATGATCTTTATCCCTCTATCACTCTTTCACTTCTTTTCTTACTTCTCCATGTCACCTCTTTCCTCAACCTCTTTCCTTTCCTTTCCATTCTTCCTTTACTTTTCTCAAACTTTTTCTCAATTATCGTTTATTTTCTCTTATCTTATCCTTTCCCATGTCTTTCTCTCTCTGCCTGTCTGACTTGTCCTGGTGCTGAACTGGTCTCCATGTTAACTTAGACATCGTCTTTTATATTGAACTTCCAGCTGCCTAACACACAGTATGTCTGCAAATAATTCCTGCTATCTGTTATCATCCAAATGAGGATGGGTTCCCTGTTGAGTCTGGTTCCTCTCAAGGTTTCTTCTATTGCCATCTCAGGGAGTTTTTCCTTGCCACCATCATCCTTGGCTTGCTCATTTGATCATTACAATTAATACACATTTTTCTCGCTCATACACATTTCCATAATTTTCTTTTAATATTGAGAAGCTACTTTGAGATAATGACCATTGTTAAAAGTGCTATATAAATTGAATTCAATTGTGTGTGTCTTCCCTTGTCTTTCACTTTTTTCCTTTTCTTGTCTTTTAACTTCCTTTACATTTCTGTCTGTCTTTTTTCTCATTTTCACATCCCCTCTGCTTTTTATCTCTATTTCCAGCTCTCACCCTTCATTCTTTACACTTTCTTCTTTGCACTTCCGCTGTTACTTGCATTTCTCTTTCCCTCTCTTACCCACTAATTTCATCGTCTCATCTCTCTGTGTATCTCCCCTCTTCCTTTACATTCATTGCCTCTTCTGCTTTCTTCTTTTTCTCCTTTTTCATCTTCTTTGCTCTCTCTGTCTCAATCTTAATTCCCTTTTTAAAATTATATTCCCCCTTGCTTCTCTCTCCATTTCTTTCTTGCTGTCTTTCCTCAACCTTCTTCATCTTTTCCTGTCTTTCCCTTTTACTTTATTGTCCCCTTTCTGTCTCTGTTTCTATCTCTCTCTCTCTCTATGTCCCCTTTTCCATCTGTCTACCTCTTTCTCTCTATCACCCACCACTTTCATCTTTTCTCATCTCTCTCTCTGTACCTCTCTCATTGTTTCTCTCCCTTTTTTCTCCATCTCCCCCTTGACTTTCATTGCATTCGCTCATCTGCTTTCTTATTCTCTTTTTTCATCGTCTTTGCTCTCTCTTTCTGTCTCAATCCCATCGTTACCCTTCTCTCTCTCTTTCTCCTTTATTTTTTTTATATTTCCCCCACACCTTTTCTCTTTTATCTTATTTTCCCTCTTCCTTTACTTCCTTTTCTCTCTCTCTTAATTCCACTCTCAGACTCTTTCTGCCTCTTTCCTTTACTTTCTATTTGATTATATTTCCCCCTTGTTCCTCTCTATCTTGCTGTCTTTCTTTATCTTTTCCTGTCTTTCACTCTTACTTTATTACCCCTTCACTTTCTCTCTCTCTCTCTCTCTCTCTCTTTTCCACCTTTACTCTCATCATTGATCATATTTTTCTGCCTCTCAGGTTTTCTTTCATCATCTTTCCTTTCCTTTCTCTCTCACGCGCTCATCACTCCTGCCTCGCGCGCGGTCGCACGGACTCACGCGCACGCGCTCTTCGCCCGTCTTTGCCGCTCGCGCGCGACGCTTTCTTCTCTTCTCTTTTTTCCCCCCGCGCGCGCCTCTCTCTGTGTTGTTGTTGTTGGGTTTTTTTTGCGCTTGAAATTTTTGATTTCTTCATTTTATTGTAAAGTTTGCGTGTGCTTTTTCTTTTCGTTTTCCTTTTGCACGCGCGCCTAACCAACAAACAAACAGACAAATAAAGAAAGAAACAAACAGCGCGGCTGGAGCGGATTATTCCGAGCGCTGATGAGGCTGCTGAACCGGGGACACGGAGCGTAGTGTCGCCGCGCTGTGGCTTGGGTTTATTTAATTTATTTTTTTTGCCCCGCCGTCACTCAGACATGGCGCTTTGGGGGTAAAACCGGGGCGCGCGTGCCAACCTGCCCTGAGCGTGCTCACCTGTGCGCGTGCCGCTTTTATAGATATAGATATAGATATATTTGGGTTGCTTTAAAGCGCGCGCGCTTGTGCGTGTGTGTGCGCGTGCGTGCGTGCGTGCGTGTGTGTATGTATGTAGATTGTAGTCTAATGTAACATGAAGTACCAGAAATACATCACGGTTATGCAGATGGCCATGGGAGTCACCGCGTCCAACAAAGACGATTGCATCCCTCCGAAGAGACAGCTGTGGTGAGTAAAAAAAAAAAA
>JAOVVA010000037.1:2479080-2494288 GCA_028565275.1 Leiocassis micropogon | reverse complement strand
GTGTGTGTGTGTGTGTGTGTGTGTGTGTGTGTGTGTGTGTGTGTGTGTGTGTGTGTGTGTGTGTGCGTGTGTGTGTGGAAATGAGAACGTGTACATGCGAGAGAGAGTATCAGAGTATGCGTGTGAAGTGAAATACTCAAATAAGATTTTATTTACATTTTATTTATGTTCATGTTTCTTACACATTTCTTTCAAGTGTAATTAATTATTAAAGGTATGAAATAAATGCAATAAAAGTCTAACATAACATTCATGACGTCAATATTTATCAATCCTTAGCCCAGTTTAATGCGTTTCATCTCCGGTATTCTCTCGTTTATTTTTACAGTTTTATTGTCCTCAGTGCAACACTGCCCCCTAGTGCACACAAGTCTGATTTCATTTTTCTGAATTTATAGAACCACAGTTTATAAGTTTCCTTCTCTCCCTCTCTCTCTCTCTCTTTCTCTGCAGCCACCATAAACATGAACAACATGAATGACGGCTGGTACGGGGCGCTGAAGGACACGGTGCAGCAGCAGCAAAATCAACTGGTCTGGGTTTCTGAGGGCAAGGTGAAGCATGTGATGAACCGCTCTAACCCTGCATACGGGTTTTATTGATATTATCCTGTTTATTTAATCTCACACATACACACACGTACGTTATGTCTTAAATACCTTACACTCACCCGCTCACAAAATCGAACCCAGTTTTCCCATCTTAATTGTTCTCCCTTTTTGAATTTTTTTCCTCCTGTTTTTTTTTCTTCTTCATTATTATATATTTTTCTTTCCATGCTTTCTTTCATTCCTTTTCTTGGTCTGCCTTCTATTTAGTCTTTCTCTTTTTATTCCTTCCTGTATTTCTATTCCTATCTTCTTTTTCCTGCTGGTACTGTAAGTCAGTTTTCCTTTTTCATCTTTTCTTCCTTTTACTTTACTTAATTTTTCTTTACCTTTGTTGTTTACTCTTTTCCTTACTATTTTTACTCTACCTCTTTTTATCTTGTTCTACCTCTCCCTCCTTCTCTTTCACCATCAATTTCTTTCATTTTTTCCTTTCTCCTCATTTCTTTAAATTTTCCCTCAAATATTTTTTGCCTTTTTCCCCATGTTTTTTAATCTCTCCCTCATTTTATTCAGCTTCTCTCTCCTTCTTTTTCTCCAGCAATTTCTTAATTTCTTCTTCCCTTTTCTTCTGCCCAACTCTCTTTTCTTTTTTTTTTTTCCTCATCCCCTTTAATTTTCCTTCAAATATATTTGCATTGTTTCCTTTTTTTTCCTCCTCTTGCATTTTCTCATTGCATTTATGATCTTTTTTCCCCCCTTGGTTTTTAATCTCTTCCACATTTTTCTTTGTCTCTTTTCATTCTTATTCTCTCTCTCTCTTCCAGGCCGACGGTGCGTCTGAAGATGATCTGGACCTTCATGACGACCGCCTGTCGTACCTGTCAGCCCCGGGCAGCGAGTACAGCATGTACAGCACGGACAGCCGGCACACGTCCGACTACGAGGACACGGACACCGAGGGCGGAACCTACACCGACCACGAGCTGGACGAGCCTCTGAACGACGAGCCGCTGAACGACGACGGGGTCCCGCGCCACGCCCCGGCTATTAGCCGATCCTCCGAGCCCGTCGTGGAGCAGCCCCCGCCCAGCTACGGCGCGCTTGCGCGCATCGAACCGGCCGCCTTCAAAAACACGCCCGTGCCGCACCAGGTAGCGTTTCTCAGAGCCGCACACTTTCCCTGCTGCCTGGAGGCCATGCTGTGCCTCAGGAAGGGCGTGTGGAGGCGATTATGAACCGGGAAAATACTAAACGCAAAAAGCTGACGATATCAATCAGATTTATTGTGGTGCTGTTTTGTCGATGTTTTAATTGTAACTCCTTTAATTGTCAGTCCTGTTGTTTCTCTCATCGGTGTCGTCTTTGTCGTCATCGTCTGTGGTGAAACGAACCGGCGCTGTGTCTCTGTCGGTCCTCCTTAGCTGTACCTGAGCCATATTTATCCAGAAGAGCATGACTGATGAACCTGTGTTTAAACAAACAGTGTAGTGTGTTTATCTCTTGTGTAGAATTAAACTCGAATCAGTAAATATAAACAGATTAAATCTGGTGTCCATTTTATAGACGTTACGATCAGTGCATGACTGACTGGATTCATTCACCTCACCTTACCTCAGAATATATACAGTATATCTAAAAAACAAAAGAAATCACTGATAAATAATAGATTTTACTTCTAATTAAATGAGGAATGCGGCTGTGCAGGAGTTAACATCAGCATGCTGTGTGTAAAACGTTTGTGACCACCTTCACAGAAAGCAGAGCCCGCTCTTCCCGAGACAGCGCCCCCCGCTGCCCACCTTAATGTAGCACTTCTGAGTCCGGCGGCCATCTTGCCCCCGGCTCCCGAGCCCGGCCAATCAGAGCACAAGGTACCTGTAAAGCCCCCGGCCTGCGGATTCGGGCGCCGCTGCAGCCTGAACGCTCTTGGTGCTTCCTCTCTTTAATCTCTCTCTCTCTCTCTCTGCTTGCATGCGCACTGCATTCGGATCGTCTCGCCGCATGCGCGCTTGAAACGGCGCCGTATGCGACTCCCACAAGGCTTTCGCATGAGTCCCATGCATGACTCGTCGTGTTCTTGTCTGTGATTTGTTTATATAATTTGACTTTGAGCTTCTTCATGGTTATAGTTTTTTTTTTTATTTTCTCTATTATGACTTTTTGAAAAGTGGTCTTGTTCCTTGAAGGCTACTTTTCAAAATCTTTTTCAAACTCTTTTTATTCAGTCTTGACGCTTTGTCGTGGCTCGCATCAGTATTGTAGCATATTTCTTGGATTAATCTTTTTTTTTTGGTGATTTATGATACTCTGTCTTACTTACAGGTTTTTAACGTGTTTATGATTAATAATAACCGCCCGTCTTAGTCTCTATTGCAGGTCTTTCCTTCCTCTGACTCCTCTGACTCTAAATGCACATTAACCACCTTCGGTTTCTGATCCGCCTCATTCCAATCATCACAAAAGTACACTATACATTTTGCTTTATAGTTCACTCATGTGTTTTTTTTTTTTTTGTTTGTTTTTATAATTATTTTCGTCAGACGTACCAGACCGAGATCTACGGCGACAACCTGGGATCACGCACCAGCCCCGGGTTAAAGCAGCCCTCTGTTTACAACTCCCAGCAGCCCATTTACCAGGAAGAGCCAGCGTACAGGGATTACGACCAACACCCCTACCGGTATGAAGGTCCTTACGGCGACGCCCCCAAGTCTCGTAACTACGACTCGAACCTGCAGGACCAGTGGCCTGGATACGACCGACAAGGTGACTACAGCCCTGCGCGGCCGCGCTACGGGAAGCCGGGCCCCTCGCCCGTTCGTCACGACGAAGCCCCGCCCGCTATCCCACCCACGCGTTACGATCAGGATCCCCTCCCCCCGCCCGCGTCTCGCTCCCCAGATCCGCCGAAACAGTATTACGAGGCAGCGCCTCTCCCGAGGCCCGCCCAGCCCAGAGGATACGCCAACTCCGATACCCCGCCCCCTCCCAAACTCGATCCTCTCCCAGCAGAGCCGGAGACATTTAACAAGCCCCTCCCACCTCCTCCACCCGAGACGGGCGAAGACCCGGCGATGAAGCCGCAGTCGGTGCTGACCCGGGTCAAGATGTTCGAGAACAAGCGCTCGGTGTCGGTCGACCGCGCCAAGGAGAACACGGAAACCACGCTAAAGGTGAGAGCATTATAAACACCACTGCTAACACCTCGCATAGAGCTGGGAGCAAAAGTTTACATGCCCCATCCACAAATTATAGTAAATGAAGTATATCAATATTTATTTATTTTCTTTTTTTTATGTAGACATGACGAGCCAGGAAAAAAAAACGGATATCGTTCTACAAAAAAAAATTATATCTATTTATTCTATCTACAATAAAAAAATTTTGTTAAATTTCCAACTGTATAATATTATATTATTATATCACTTATTTCTAAACATTTGTTCCAGCACCAATTTTAAAGTTTGAAATTACTGAACAAATACCTAGAATTTAATTAACACGTTTTTGTTGTAATTTAATTATTATTAGGAAATAATTTATTCTGTACATCTTGATGCATCTCCATCTTCATCTGTATTATTTTCGAGATTTTTAGCTTTCAAGCCAGGCGTTTTTTTTTTTATTATTATATTTTTTTGTGTGATTTAAATGTTAAATACAAGAATATATTATCCCACAGAGAAACAACTTTTTTTTTAAATTTTATATTTTTTTATATAACTTTTAATTTATTTATAATTTAAATTTATAATTTACTTACAGACCTCAAATACTTTAAGTTTTACTGTTTAAAATGTAATTCATTAACTATAATAAAAACAATTAAGTACATTTTACTTTTTTGGAAATTCAGTTTTTAATTTTCCCTTTTCGTAAAAAATATAACACAAATCTCGCTCTCTTCCTCTCTCTCTTCCTCTCTCAGGCAGTAGACATGGTTCCTAAACCAGGAGCCGCCTCCGTGCCTAAAGCCAACTCCCTGAACAGCCTCGATCAAGAGAAGACCTTCAGGTGAAAACAAATGAAATGTTTACAGTTAAATTATTATCATTTCCTCTGCATTCTGATGTAAATTAAAACCTCAGGCCTGGTGTTCAATGACTTTACGATAGAAATTATCCTATGGCGCCATCTTGTGGTCTTTTTAAGAGCAATACCTATTTTTGTATTTATATGATATAAAATATCCCGCCACACAGAGCCCCCGAGCCCCAGCAGCCTCAGTCGAGACCCAGCGAGATCGTTCGGGCGAACCACTACGACCCCGACGAGGACGAGGAGTACTACAGGAAGCAGTTGTCGTACTTCGATCGCCGCAGCATCGACACGAAGCCTCCCGTACAAACACAACCGCAAGCCGTAAACAAACCGGCACAACCACAGAGCCAGGCGGGGAACGGCTACCCCAGGTAACAAACCCGCGCGAAGGCACACAGGCGGGTTTTCACTAAATAAAACTTAGTTTTGCGCTGAACAAGATTTTGAAATGTAGCTTTGTTGGTTATATTCCATGAAGGATCGATCATTTTTATTATAAAATGCATTTTAATATGTCCGGTAGAATGCAGTTGACAAAAATTTATAAAAGAAACAAAGATGCACTGATATAAATTCACAACTTTAAAGCAAATCCCGACTTACGAGTTGTGAGTGTGTGAGGTGTGCGGGAGAAATGAGTCGGCCTCACCGGTTTCAATGAATCACGATGATGGAAAATGTAAAGCTGTCCTGATGGGGATTAATCCAAATTACGGAAAATCCTCAATGAGGCAGAGATCACAGTCCAATACAGTGGAAAACAGCTCTGAGACAATATTCCGTTCATTTAAGCATCTATACAACATCTAGCATTGTCCCTGCCTCCCGGGTTGAATTTAAACGTGGTCAGCTGACTCGTTAGGCATGTTTAAAAAGGCTTACATGCAGTTATGGTTTTTGCCCACATGATAGCATTGTGGGAAAAAGGGACTGATTTACCCAAAGCCAGATTTAGACTCGCTGTGTTGGACTTGAGAACAAATCTGAATTAAGTACGAATTCCTGGAATGGAACTCGTTCGTAAGTCGGGGACTTGCTGTATTAAATCGCTGTTGCAGATGCCGAAAGATCAAGCTATGTGTTTGCCGGGAGGAAAAAAAAAACAACTTTCCGTCTTGGTTTTTTCTTTATAAGGTGCAGTAGGAAGGGTCGCTTACTCAGAGCTCTCGGGTTCAAAGTTTTCCTGATTGTGTGTGTGTGTGTGTGTGTGTGTGTGTTTGTGTTTGTGCATGTTTGTGAGTGAGTGAATGGTGTGACAGACTGACGTTCCATCCAAAGTGTGTTCTGGCTTATTATCAGGATAAAGCATTAGTAAAGATAAATAAATTAAATTCTTATGTTCTGTTTTTCTAAAACAGCTTTGTGTTTGTTTGTTTGTTTGTTTGTGTGTGTGTGTGTGTGTGTGTGAGATTAGGACTGAGACACTGGACAAGGTCAGTCCTGTTCCCCAGGTAACCCCTGTGGCCCCGCCCCCTATTCTTCCCAAACCTGCTGGTAAGTGCTGTACTGGGTTCAGTTATCTTCTTATTCGTCTCCTTGTCATTTTGCAGAATTATTGGCACCCTTCAACTTTGTCGTTAATGGTGTGAATTTTTTTAAATTATATATAATTATTAATTATATATTTATGTTTATATATTCATATTTATTTATTTCTTTAATGCATTTCACTGCTTCTCAGTACTTGTTTCAAAAATATTGCCACCCTTAGACTTAATATTTGAGCGAGGTGTCTTAGTGAGCATGAGAGAGTCTGGAGAGACTAAGCACCCTGAGATACTTCCTGTATTATCTTACAATGTTGGACAAACCTTTTGTGTTTTGTTTTGTTGCAGGACAGCAACCATTTTGAGTTTGTGGTTTTCATTGTGGTGGTTGATTTTATACAGTAGTTATCAGACAAAAATCTTCATCCCGAAATAACTTTTTCTTTTTCCTGCACTGCTTCTCTCTCTCTCGCTCTCTCCCTCACTCTCTCCAGCCCCGACTCCTCCTCCTTCAGAACCGCTCAGCTCTCCCAATGTCAAGCCCCTGGGTCGCGAGGACACGGTGCAGACTTCCTTCCTGCCCCAGAAGAGCTTCCCCGAGAAATCCGTGAACGGCACGGGCGCTCCTCTGCCCTCCTCCAGCTACACGCGCTACAACATCCCCAAACCGTACACGTCCTCGGCGCGTCCCTTCGAGCGCAAATTCGACACCCCCAAGTTTAACCACAATCTCCTGCCCAACGACACGACGGTTAAAGTGCCATCGAGCAGCCCGGTCAAGGCTCCTACGCAGCCCGCTGATCAGGACGGAGGGGTCGATGCGTTAAACCGCGCGCCGAAATACCAGAACAACAACATCAACACCGTGCCCAAGGCCATCCCTGTCAGGTCTGACACACACTCTCACGGATGAGAGTTCTCTGTTAAAACATACGTGGGGTCTCTTCTCTAAAATTCTTCTCTCTCTTTTAGCCCGAGCGCTCTGGAGGATGACGATGATGAAGATACACACACGGTTGTAGCCACAGCACGAGGCATCTTCAACTCAAACGGCGGGGTTTTGAGCTCCATAGAGACGGGCGTGAGCATCATCATACCCCAAGGGGCAATTCCCGAGGGTATCGAGCAGGAGATCTATTTCAAAGTGTGTCGGGACAACAGCATTCTGCCCCCGCTCGACAAGGAGAAAGGTAATACACACGTCAAGATAATAATAAAAATAATAATATTAAAATGTGTGTTTACTTCAAACATGGACAGTTTAATGATTTTCACGAATAAAATATAATTAATGCTGATGTTTAGTAGCTCGCAAACTCCCCCAGTCTTGCCCCGAGTCCTGGCTGAATATAAATATATATTGTTTCCCCCTAAGCAATTATTTATTCCATAACTGACAAACTAATCATTACAGCTCATTCTGTTTTGACGCCCCCTAGTGGATGCCAGTTGATATTATAATAATAAATACTCTGATTTAATAACAGCAGGATGATAAGAATGTGTAGTATTTAAGTGTAGTATTCAATCGATCGATATTATTAATGTTTTATGATGATTTGTTTTGTTTTTTTGAATGATGTCTGTGTTAGACACATGACGTGGTGCCACTGTTTTCTTCCAGTAACGATCCTGAAAGTTTTGATTTGATGCATATAAACTTTCTTTTTTTCTTTTTAATTACAGACTAGCACTTAAAACTAAAATGGCACTTTTAATTTTAATAAAAATTAATTGTGAAACAAATTGAAACAAAGACCTAACTTACACAAAGCTCAGCTTTTAAACTTTTGCAAACCCAGTTCCATCTTTTCCATCTGTCACAGGATCAGATAACATGTGTCTTATTTATTTATTTATTCAGTATGCAATCCAACAAATCTACAGTAGGACTTTGTATAATGTTGACTTTTGGCTGGAACATTCCTATTATTATTATTATTATTATTATTATATTTTTAAATTGCGGCAGCAACAAAAAAAAATTATGAAAAATGGCATTGTCATCTCCACAATATTTTTTGTTCTTTGTATCACTTTTTTAAAGCATTTTTTCTTTCATTTGTATTTAAATTTATTTCATTAATTTGTTAGTTTATTTTATTATTTTGTTAGTTTATTATTATTATTATTATTTAATGGCTGTAGGTTTTTAAAGTAACATTTTATTATTATTATATTGTTATTGGAGCAATTTTATTTATTGTTAGTAGTTGATTTTAATATTATTATTAGTGTTTTATTGTTTATAGCTTTATTAATATTTCTTTTATTCTTGCATTTTAACCAGTGTTTTTTTTTTTCTCATTGCTTTATTTATTAAAATCATTATTTTAATAGACTTAATTGTTATTTGTTAGTAATACAAATTTTATACGAACACATTGCTCTACTAGCTTAATTAAAGTGATGTCATCATATAAGAGTTGATTAACATAATTATTTAAAAAAAACACTATTGGCTCTTATAATAATAATAATAATAATAATAATAATAATAGTGATGTTAATTTGAAGAAGTGAAGTAATTGTTTAATTTAAATAATTAAAAAAAGATCGGAGAAGAGAATGATCTTGGAATGAACTGTGTGTGTGTGTGTGTGTGTAGGTGAAACCCTGCTGAGCCCCCTGGTGATGTGCGGTCCGCACGGTCTGAAGTTCCTGAAGCCGGTGGAGCTGCGTCTCCCTCACTGTGCGTCTATGACTCCTGATGGTTGGTCTTTTGCTCTAAAATCCTCCGACTCCTCGTCGGGTACGCCGCTCTCTGATCTCTCTGCTTTTGGGGCTGCGGGGTGGCTCTGCTCGGGTCACGGGGCAAAACCTGTTTCATGTTTCATTCACGTTAGTTTATTTATTTTCTCCTCAGTGCAGTTGCTCACTGGGGTTTTTCTCCACAAAGTGCATTTCGTTCTTAAACTTATTACTCTGACCTCCTCGTTTTCACCCCGGGGTTCATTTAGTGTACACTATTCCTTTTATTTTATTTTTATCATCATTATACATTTTTTATGATTTATTTGAATGGTTATTCCTTTAAATCTGTGCATGTTTCACCTTTTCATATCATCTTGCATCCTTCTGGAGGTTCATTCTCCATCTTTTCTTCTTTTTGTTGGGAATCCTTTGGCTTTCTTGCTTCCTTTTCTAGCAGGTGCCCACGGCAAGGGGGAGTCTTTTCCTCTTCTCTCTCTCTCTTTTCCTCTTGTCTCTCTCTCTCTTTTCCTCTTCTCTCTCTCTCTCTCTCTCTCTCATACATACAGTGCATTGCCAACTGGTCTGTGAATTATCTGCTAATTATGGAGAATGGAGAAGTAAGTCTAGCAGATATTCAAGGCATCACGGAGCCCAGCTGGAGACACTTATCTTCCTCTCACAGAGCTTTAATAACCTTATGGAGGAAACCCAGAAGAACTATTAGCACATTACTGATGATCATTGCTAAATTTTTACTGTGTACACTATAGCTAAATGACGTATTGCATTTTATTACAGCAGTCAATATAAATAGACAGACGGATACTTTATTATTATTATTATTATTATTATTATTATTATTCTAATGGGTAATTGTAATGTTACAGAAGTCTGTTCACAAAAAATAATACAAATAAGATGTATAGGAATCTTACCGGGATAAGAAAGTTTTCTATCAGTACAGAGATGGTTTGTTTGTTTTCTCCCTCATTATGAAATATTAGAACATGAGTGTGGGCACCATGGAAGCCCCGCCCACTTCTCTCCAGTCTCCAGTCTATACATTGTGCCTCAAAACCCATCATTCTTTATATGGAATTTGATATATTTTTCTATAATGAATTTAAAACAAAGAATTGAAGCTGAAATAGAACCCATAGTTACCTGTAACACGGCTCGACCTTTTACTCTGAGCTGATCTGAAGTCAGTCGTCTGTTCGAATCAAAGAACTAAAGAATCTCTACACTGAAGGAGGAAATCATGTCCGTGTGGATCATCACTTCTGATGCGTTAAGAAATGTTCTTGTAGGCAAGTGTGTCATCAGAGGTCGTCAATTAGGGTGTGTACGAATCCAGATTTATGGCCGACCTGTATATTGTGTTATATATTTATATATATTTTTTAAATTTAGCTGCAAGGTAAGCGCGGAATAAAATCTGTCCGCTAACGTTGGACAAGTTTATAATTAACGAGGATTAGATCTGTTTCTGGATCTTTGTGAGATCCTAATGAGAGACCAAACAGACTCACAGTGACGCGTCGTATTAAATACTTTACAACAATGATATTAATGAACACGAATAGAAAGTGATTCAAAGCACTGGGAAAAATCAGGTGCAGAAACATCATCTGAGTGGGTGTATGTGCGCGCGCGCGCGTGTGTGTGTATATACGGGGTCTCTGACGGTCTCACTAAGTGTTTTAGTACCTGATGAGCCTGGACTGGAGAGAGTACCCTAAAGTCCTGTATCTGTATATATCATATACGGGGAAAGTTTGTACAATAATGTGATGAATCTGATCTCTGAGTTCCAGCAGCGCAGCGTTTTATTCCTCCGAGTGGGTTTTACATCGTTATCTCACTATGGCTAATGCTAATCACTTAAGTTCATGAACTGTGTTCTGTAATGATTTATGAATGTGTTATTCTCCCTCTCTCTCTCTCTCTCTCTCTCTCTCTCTCTCTGCATGCTCTTATCTATCCATTTATCTATAAAATACTCTCTCTCCTCTCCTTGTCTCTTCTCCTTTGTCACTCTCTCAATCTTTCTTTTTAAATACCCACTTTCTCTTTGTCTGTCCATCCATAAAAACTCCTCTGTGTCCTCTCTCTTTATTTATCTATCCATCTATAAAATCATCTCTCTCTCCTTCTCTCTTCTCCTTTGTCACTCTCTCAATTTGTCTTTATATCTATGAAATTCTCCCCCTTTTCCCTCCATCCATCCATGAAAAAACTCTTCCCCCACTTTCTCTTTATCTTTTTGACTCATTCTCTCTCTCTCTCTCTCTCTCTCTCTCTCTCTCTACAGGTGACCCCAAGAACTGGCAGAATAAATCTCTTCCTGGAGATCCAAACTACATGGTTGGAGCGAACTGTGTGTCTGTGCTAATCGACCACTTCTAAGGAGCCTGTTACTTCACACACACACACACACACTCTTGCTCGCTCTCTCTCTCTCTCTCTCTCTCTCTCTCTCTCTCTCTCTCTCTCTCTGCCACTAGCGAAGTGAGCTCTTTAACATTTCGGAAATGAAACAAATGAAGGATGTCTAATTTTTATTATTTAGTTATTTTTAGACACAGACGGGAGACAAGACGACATCATCTGGAGAAATATTTCACTTTCTTTTTTTTCTCCTCTCTTTCTACTTTATCTCCTCATCGATGTGAACTGCTGTTAGGATCTCTCTCTCTCTCTCTCTCTCTCTCTCTCCAGTATGCACGCTGCAGTATTTAGACTGACTGTAATATAAAAAAAGATGATGACAAAGATGAAGCTTTATTAGATATTTTGTGTTTGGTGAAACACACACACACGCATTCAGAGTAGGTGTTGAGGGTTGAAAGGAAGTGTAGAAAAATAAACCATGTTGAACAGAAGTGAAGGATTGATACACACACACACACACACACACAGGCATTAGGGATAGAGGAAGGAACCTGCACGTGAAAACCGAAGCACAGAGCGTTAACGTGAGCCGGTGCTGCGTCTGCTGCTCCCCAAAAATCTCCTCCAACACGAAGTGTAGCACAAACCTCCCTACGCTGTGAAGATCTATGCACGTCAGACTCAGGACTCCTGCTATCTCACTCTCTCTTTCTATTCTCCACACACACACACACACACACTGCTAAAACAGTGATGCCTTATTCAACTTTCCTCAACTTTGTTTTTTCTTTTTTCTTTCTAAATTATATATGATAAAAGCTACAAAATGAAGTTCTGACACACACACACACACACACACACACGCAGAGCTCGGCGTACCTGCTATGCACACGATTCCAACACAACAAAGACTTTGTACATAAAGCTAACATGGCCTTTGTTCTTGGTTTGTAAATGACCTTTTTTTTTTTTATGTCTTTATCGTTTTGTAAGAAAATAAAAAATTTAGGCAGGCAAAAAAATAAATAAACAAATTAAATAAATGCTATGAAAATGTTTATATTCCAGGTTCCAGGAGAAAAATTATGACTTGATAGTAATATTAATATTAATGTTTCTCATTAAAAAAAAAAACACAAAACAAAAAAATTTATCAACACTAAAGTCTAAACTTTTTTTTATTATTAACGGTTGCTCGATCTTTTTACGATTGCTCGATCTTTTATTTTGAAACCAAGAGGAAAGTGCTCAGACTCTTCTGATCAGCGTGTTTCTCTGCTCCTACTCATTTATTTTTAACGCTGTTTACGTGCCCTGAATTGTATTTTTTTACTAATAGATGATTTATTGTTGTTATTATTATTATGGCACACCAGTAAGATTTCCTTTTTTCCTTTCTGTCAAATAACATGGCTTCATCTAAACATTAGTTCTTCACACATGTGACCTTTTTCTTCTTTTCAATACAGGTATGCCAATATATCAGTTAATAAAATCATTTTTAAAATACACGGGTTTTTGTTTCTTTAGTCTCATCTGTGATGGGAAGTTGGAGGATTGGGACTAAAATGCTGTCCATGAGAAAACCACGTATTGGTGAGACTAATCTCAAAAAAAGGCTGGAATTTGCTAGGAAAATAAAGACAGGACTTTGGAGTGATGGAAAAAGGTCATGTGATCTGATGAGTCCAGGTTGAGCCTATTCCTGAGCGATGCAGATCTATGGAGTTTTTGTTCCCTGTCAAAGAGTTGATCTGGGAGCGTAGAAATTATTTTCAGAAATCACAGAGTCCTGATGTCAATCCCATTGAAAGTCTTTGAGACGTCCTGGAGAAGTCTTTAAGTATGATTGCCTCTCCCATCATCTATACATTTACATTACGGCTCTCATCCATCGCAATTACAAAAAGTGCCATCAGTCTCACACAGTTGGGGAGGAGATTGTGTGTCAGCCTGACCGGAAGCTTGTTTTAACTCTGATCAATTTAGTTTATCCTGATGGTCTGCTTGCGATGATGGTTATTAGGGCCCAAGCACTATGACATCAGCCCTATGTCATCATATCGCGTGAGGGCTCTCTTGTTCTTCCAAGGATTTTTTTTTTTCAGCATCCAGGGTTCATTGGAAGTCTTAACATGCTCAAAAAGTCATGAAAATCACCAGACAGGTTGGAATCTTCTGCCATTAGGATGCATGAGTGTCTGGTCCCCAGGTCTGGCACGGGGTCCTTACACAAGATTTTGCTGCATAGCTCATACACACTTGCACGTATGCACACGAAACCAGGTACACGTTTAGATCTCATTGAGCTGAACAGCTTTCACACTACATGTCATGGGCTCAACTCAACAGGAAGTCATTTATTTTGGGTCGTGTGCAAAACGCACCCAATGAACTTTGATGTACTTCTCCTAGGGGATTTATACCTTCACCAACAATCCAGGTCTATGTGATCTCAAGACATTGAGGATGAAAAATTGCAGATGGTATCTCAAACATGATATCTCAAACATGTTAGCTGTGGCGATGCCTTAATCTTAGGCGGAAAAGTGGCTAATAACTTCCTGTGTAACATTACATTGAGTGACATCATATTGTGAATCACATCACGTGTGGTGCACCTGGGGGGCAATGGTGTTTTGGAGGTCTTAACATGCTCAAAAAGCACAAAGGTTGTGTGGTGCACCCGGGCGCGATGGCGCAGGTGCTTGGCCCCACGCATCATTGCTTGCAAGTACATTTCAAATTAGTTTCCCTCCTGAGTTGTGTCCACTACTTGTCCAGTTTTACAGATTCTACATATCTATAACGTACATTAGAAATTTCCAAATGATCACCTCAAACACTGTAAGAGGAGCCAGGAGAGGAAAATCTCACTGTTACAGCTTATCACCGACAGGGGGCACTCTTTTACCATTGCACTGATGCAGAACACTACTGTACAATAGAGTGAGTTTGTAATGCATCCATACCCTACTATAAGCAAACAAATGACACACAATGCTGACTCATGATGTGTGTGTGTGTGTGTGTGTGCTGACTCTCACCTGATGAAGCCTCTTGTTTCTTGCATTTATTTTTAAAGGGTGCCATTAATTTTGTCATGTCTGCTTTTAGAGAGAAAATAAAACTAAAATAGAGTAGAAGCAAGCAGTGCTGTAAGTCTGAGTGCCGTCTAACTCTGGTTTATGTGATTATTTTTTTCCAGTAGTTTTGGAGTTTTTTTTTTTTTTTAGTTCTGATGTCTACTTTTGCATTAGGCTTGTGTGTGTGTGTGTGTGTGTGTGTGTGTGGTCATTTCTGCAGGCCCGAGAAGGATACGAAAGAGAGAGAGGGCGGGGCAGGCAGGCGTGGGTGGATGGGGAGTCTGTCCAAATGAAACAAGTCCAATTATTTAATGTCTCCATGTCTAGTCTTATATGGATAGCTTTTCTTTCTTACTCTCTTCTGTGCTCTTTCTCTCCATGTCCCTCTCCCCCTCCACACTGCTCTCTGTTTGTGTCCATCTTAATTTCTATTTCTTTGTCTTTTTCACGGTCTCCCTGTCCCTATATCCATCATCCGTGTTCTTTTTCCTGTCTGTCTGTCAATACTATCTATTATCTTTATCTACAAAATACTTAATCTCTGTCTAGGGCGGTGGTGATGGGAAGTGATTAGTGTGGTGATGGTGATTAGTCTGCTGGATGGAGGTTAATTAATGTGGTGCCGAAAGGTGATTAGTGTGCTGGTGGGAAGTGATTGATGTGGTGACAGGAGGTGATTATTGTAGTGATGGGAGGTGATTAGTATACTGAAGGGAGGTGATTAGTATACTGAAGGGAGGTGATTAGTGTAGTGATGGTAATTAGTGTGGTGGGAGGTAATTAGTGTGGTGATGGTGATTATTGTAGTGATGGGAGGTGATTATTGTAGTGATGGGAGGTGATTATTGTAGTGATGGGAGGTGATTAGTGTGGTGGCAGGGAGGTGATTAGTGTGGTGGCAGGGAGGTGATTAGTGTGGTGGCAGGGAGGTGATTAGTGTGGTGGCAGGGAGGTG
>JAOVVA010000037.1:2413199-2431421 GCA_028565275.1 Leiocassis micropogon | reverse complement strand
GTGTGTGTGTGTGTGTGTGTGTGTGTGTGTGTGTGTGTGTGTGTGTGTGTGTGTGTGTGTGTGTGTGTGTGTCTGTGAGTGTATGAGTGTCTCTCTGCATCGCTGCGTGACTCATACTGTATGCAGAGGCAGGATGGAGATAAATGGGAAGTGGAAGGAATGAGGACCAAAGGGAGAAAGAAAAGACATAAATAACTGCAAGCTACAAGTGTGTATAAGAGACCAACACTGTGACGACCACCACACACACACACACACACACACACACACACATATATACACACACTATCTTTGCAGATTAAAGATGGCTCTTCTCCCAAGCCAAAAGCTTAAGCACCTGTAAAATTAATTGGAGCACTTGGCAAGCAAAATGAAAGGCTCGAGGTCTTCCGATCCTCCTCGTCACGCCATCTACCGTGAAATATTTCTCCCCATCTCCACCTGCTTCACCTTCTCACGCAGACAGAAATAACTCCCGCAATCAGTCTGCGCAAATGATGTATCACTGTACAGCTGTGTTGAGACCTGCTCCTGCTAGTGGTAGTGATTGCTGGGAATAACACACGCGCACTCTCTCTCTCTCTCTCTCTCTCACTCACACACACACACACACACACACACACACACACACAGACAGAATGCTGGTACAGGACATGTGTAATAGAATGCCTTTATATATATATATATATATATATATATCAGTATCTCTTTAGTGCTATATGCTAATGTTCGTATCTTTATTTGAGTGTAAACCTAAAAGTGGGTGTGGCATAAACCTGACAGTTTTTATAATATAAATAGTGTAAATCTCTGTCAGATAATAAATACTTATTGACCCCATAAAATGGTCACATGTACCAGAACTCACATCCTGAGTGGTTGATTTCAGTCACATGGTAAAAGGTTCAAAATTCAACCATCACCTGCAAAATTCATCAAAGCTTGTCAGGACAAAGGTTCACCAATCAACAGCCCTCGTTACAGTGAGACGCTAATTAAAGAGCTAAAGCCTAAACTTGGGATTAAACGCTGAGGACCGCTACCCAAGGGCATCATGATTTCGCACAACGATGCACGTCTTCACAGTCATGCCCACACTGTCTACACTCTCTGAAAAAGCTTCATTTTTGAGGTGTTAAAGCGTCCTCCCTACAGTCCTGATCTCTCTCTTTCGGACTTTCACCTGTTTGGTCCCCTGAAAGCAGCCCTACGAGGACAAGGATTTAGTGAAGACAGCTGTGCATTTGTGTCTCACACCTGAGTCTAAAACATTTTTCATGAAGGAGTATGGAAGCTTATTAACACATGGACAACGTGTTTTGAAAAGCAAGTTTATGTCGCAAAAATATATTTGTCTTTTCCAAAAGTTAATTATAAATTCTACATCCAGAGTGCGGATGATTTTTTTACTCACCCTTGTATAACAGGAATTGTGTTTTAGTACGACCGCTCTGCTCACACTGTATGTTCAGACACCTCAGCTTGATACACGTGCTCACGCTGTATGTTCAAAAAGATCTTGAACAGGTTTGTTCCTTGACAAGTTCCTTAAAGTTTTATTGAAAAAAAAAACCTTACAACTTACAAACATTCGAGTTACGAATTCCCGCCGACACGAACGCCCCACGGCTCTACTAATGTTCGTGGATGTGCAAGGTTGCGTGCTGGCCGGAGTGTGTAGATGTGGTTTGATGTGTGTGTACTGATGTGGATGGAAGAGGTGCTCACGTGTATTGTACAAAAAATAGACACTGCAGTGCACCAGATACCAATATTTGCAATTATATACAATATTTTCATTGTTAAAGTTAAAGTATAAAATGTCCAAAGTACGGTATGTGTGTGTGAGGGGGTGCGGGAGAAATAAGTCGGCCTAACCGGTTTCAATGAATCTTACGATTTAAAGGCGTAGAGACAACAATGTGACATTTGGCATTTGTGAGATTCATTTCTTTAGGCGCAGTTATGGTGGTGTGGGGAAAGGGGACAGAGATTTAGTCAAGTGGATTGGTATGCAATACACTTGTATATTCGTGCCAAAGGTGTATAAGACTTTGTCTGACTTGAGAACAGATCCTACTTACGAACGTGGACCTCGTTCATAAGTTGGGGACTACCTGTATATCCAAAGCAAACAGTCGTACTGTAGTCATAAAGGCGTGGCTTTCAAGGGTGTTTCTGGGTGACCTGTAGTGATTTTCAGGTTGCTGGCATGGGTTATGAATTTTTTTTTTAATTGTAGCGGAGCTCCAGCTTTTTCTGATGTTATGTTTCTGTAAGCATATCCGGGGTCAGCTGTGGTTTTCTGTAGTCGACCGAAGGGATACAAAAAACACACAGATCTACAGCAGTAGCTGTACAGCCAATGTAGCACCACTGTCTCATGTAATGGCAAAGTATCACTGGTAAGTAAAACATATTGTTCTTTGTTGTTTACTATCATAAGTGATAAAATCAGTGCCATCTGCAAGTTAATGAACATGGTGATTAATGATGTTAAAGCAGAGCATTGAGCACTCCATGGGATGTTGCAGGTCTCTCTGTAGAAATCCGTTCACCCTCGCACCGCATCATGCAGCTATTCATGGGTAATCTGCGTTATCTGTGACCCTACGGTACCAAATAATTGCATTCATGTACCTTTAAATAGCACCACCGTATTCTGCTCTAGCTCTGCTTTAGAGCTTTGTTGCTACGCTCTAGTTAATGGCGTCAGAGCCACATTTTGAAACTGTAGCTCTTCATACTGAAAATTGTGCAGAACTGGGCATAATCGCAGCTCTGTACTATTTTTACCGTCATCGTGATTACATGGAGGATTTTGTGTAAACTGAAATCCTCTGAAAAAAAAAAAGGGCTGAAAAGGATGATTGATGAACTGATGACACATTGATAGGAGCACAAGCTGCATTTGTTCTCACATTTTTTTCTGCTAATGGATATGGTACAATGGTGTTATTTAAACACTGTGAGTGTGCAAGGTTGTGTGCTGGCAGAAGTGTGTAGATGTGGTTTGATGTGTGTGGGTCTGTGTGCTGATGTGGATGGAGGAGGTCCAGCGACAGTTCCTTTATCTTTCACCTGCTGATTGCAGAAGCATTAATCTGGCCTAGATGGAGGCGATCAAACAGAGGATGCTGACCACTGAGGTGTGTGTGGGTGTGTGTGTGTGTGTGTCGTGGCGGGCTATCGATTTATCATGGTGTTATAAGGAAACTTTCTGCACAAACCCAGTGAGCAAAACAAAATCTCTTGCAGGTTAATGGAGCGTCGAGAGCAACAGGTGCGCACGTCCTCGTGATAAACGCGTCATTCAGCGTTTCCTTTAGGACTCCAGTATTTGTTTATTATAACATATTGTAGCGTTTTTCCGCCGGAAAGGATGTTGGAGAGACGAGTGAGCTTAATTGCTGCCCAATGCAATGGCTGGGAGTACTTTATTTTGCACACAGCACTGTATAGCATGAGCAACTCATTCATACCGGAACCCCCATCCAATTAAGCCTTAGCATAAACCGGAGCACATTCAACAGGTCACACACACCCTAACACACACACACACAATATGGCCGAAGCCACTAACCCAAAGACATTTCCCCAACAGGGTGAACACACAACAACCCCTCCCGCAAGGCATGATGGTCGCCAGCCGAAACCCCGCCTACGCCACAATATAAAAGTTTATTATAAACAAGGCAATTTCAATACATCTGTAAAAGTGAATACAGCGAGAACACCAAAGCTATCTGTAAAACTTTAAATATGAAGAACTTAATGGCAGATGTTAGCTTTACAGTTGCTAGTTTGACAGATGCTACCTTTACAGATGCTAGTTTGACATATGCTAGCTTTACAGTGGCTAGTTTGACAGATGCTAGTTTGACATATGCTAGCTTTACAGTGGCTAGTTTGACAGATGCTTCTTTTACAGATGCTAGTTTGACAGATGCTAGCTTTACAGTGGCTAGTTTGACAGATGCTAGTTTGACATATGCTAGCTTTACAGTGGCTAGTTTGACAGATGCTTCCTTTACAGATGCTAGTTTGACAGATGCTAGCTTTACAGTGGCTAGTTTGACAGATGCTAGCTTTACAGTGGCTAGTTTGACAGATGCTACCTTTACAGTGGCTAGTTTGACAGATGCTAGCTTTACAGTGGCTAGTTTGACAGATGCTAGCTTTACAGATGCTAGTTTGGCAGATATACAGTATTGTTTAAAGTAAAAAGAAAAAAACTTCAGTATTAACACCTATATGTTAGAAATGATTTAGAATGTGATTGTAATTGAAAGCATTGTAAATTTTTGGGGACGTGTTCAGTATAATCTCAGCATGTATAATGTCTTTCTGTATCCCTGACAGTTTCCTGCTTTTTCTTCCGAGCTTCCTACAGTACTTTATCAGCAGGATTATGATGTCCCTTACAGTGTCAGCATGAACTAGTGAGTCGTGCTTGATAAATAGCCTTATTTTTGTGTTAGCATAGATAGCAAGGCTTAAGAGCACAGTGGTGCAGAGAGACAGAGATAAGGGAAAGAGAGGCCTAAGAGCTGTATAAGCTTCGTGTGTTGACGAAAGACAAGAAGCTTTGAGAAGAATGAACAGAAATCCTGGCTTTCTATATAAACGTGACGAGACAGAGAAGAACTGAGAATCTCAGTGAGTTTATCACTGAAATGCCGGAAAAACAAGAAACACTGAGATGTTAACACAGTTTATATTTCGATGTCTTTTACAAGGGTCGTTCAAGTCAATCCGGGACTTCCTTAAATTTCTGGTGAACAGAAAACCAGCGATTGACATTTACATTTACAGAAGACTTCTAGCGCAGTACGGTGATGAGACTCTTAGCCGCAGTAAAACATCTGAACGCCGCAAACGTTTTAAAGAAGGCCGGACGTCCATGAATGACGATCCCGGCCGAGGTGACTCAGGGCCCACTGCAGCTGTTCCCTTGAACATTCAGCGAGTGGAATGCCTCATCCTTGAAAATCAAAGGATAATTTGCAGAAGAGACTGGACACACAATCATTCACCCACACCACTTGCACATTACTGGAAATCGTCTGTGAGTTATTGCCGCAGCCCTGACCTCCCTTCAAGCCATTTCCAAATGTTTGGACGGTTAAAGGAGTTCCTGGGAGGCATTTCAGACATGAAGCAGACAGTCCAATCTTGGCTCTGGCCTACTAGGAAAACTTTATACGTTGATGGTGTACAAGCACTAGTGAAACACTGGGATAAGTGCATTAGTGTATCAGGGAAATAGAGAGTTTACTCTCAGAAATGTGTTTTGTTATTCTGTACAATCAAAATCCTGCTTTGACTTAGTCCTCAAACATGCTCAGACTATCAATACGGAAAGGAGGACGAGGAAGTGCTACTTGCGCTACTTGAGTGACAGTAAAATGTCTAGTCGTACTTTATTGAAGGTAGCCTTCTCTGAAACAAACTTCAAACGCACATTGTTCTTAAAGCAACAGTGTGTAAGATTTCTGATTTAAAATTAAAACCAAAAGATTATTGCGTATTTTTGAGAAAAACCTACGGTAAAGCTCTAAAGCGTGATGTTCCTGAGCGTCTGTGAGTCACCCTGACAATCCTGTAAGAGTGCCAGTGTTCAAATTGGCAGGAAATTACATACACACAGATTAGTTATTTATGTGTTTGTTTGTTTGCTTGTTTGATTGATTATTTAACCTTTATTTATCCAGCATATCCCCATCGAGATTAAATCTTATTTTCTGCCAAGGAGGCAGCACAAACATCGCTCCAACACTTTCCCTGCAGGGAGCACTAAGGTTGGAATATATTTCTTTAAGATATATTACCCTGAGGTGCATCTTGATTCCTAAATTACTCTTCTGTAATATGGTGTTTGCACAGCGTCCAAACTGCATCACGTCCACTTTCTCAGAAGGTTTTTACCCTCTTGGCAGCTTTCCAATTTAATATTTCTGTAAATTGCTGTTGTAGGATGTTTATTATGCCACTCTAGTGGTCTAGTGCTATTCAGGCCATTGGTTTGGTGTTAGGAGTTTTCTTTCTGCATTACTCAATCGTCATGTAGTCAGCGTTGTTCCGACGTCAATTTCTCAATGCTATCTTCCAAAAAATACCAATATTGTTATCCGCAACATTTGGAAAACCAAAAACTCCTACTGGGTTTACATACAGTAGCTTCTAGTTTAGATGCTTCTTCCATTTGTTCCGTGATACTCGGGTTCGATAACTAAAAGCCGTTTTACCCACAGCAAGATTAAATGTGACTGGGGTAATCTAAATCTCCATCATGCAACAACGCTAAGAAGATTTAAAGGAAGTCAATTCATATAAAAACACTCCATTGAATCAGAAATCATAATTTGATGGAGATTACAACGCTTCTGGGATTTGTTATCCCTACAGTCCTGGGTTTTGATATATCCTGTATTACTGTGGCTGAAGGTAGTAGAGACAAAGACTTTCCCTCCGGAGGTATGACAGAGAAAAATGTTCACTTTCACTATCTATGAGTCCAATAACTAAGTCTAATCAGACTCAAAGATACGCAGATCTCTCTAGACAACCTGTAATCTCACACTGCAGGAACAGCTTGCGTTTAATCTAGACACCAGGGGCGCGGCACTGCGGCATTGCTGTAAAACACAAATCGACGATCAAAAATTACAGAGCTAGCGAAGTATATTCAGAGATGAGCTCTGGCTGAAGAAGTTCTGGGTTTTGACATTTTTTCACACGAAACTCTGTAAACACTACACGCAATAAAGGTTTTAATCTCATAAACACTCCTGTAATACTGTAATCATTCTGTAATCCTCAGTAATCGCATCAGATATAATCTTTATATGGGGTTAGGATCGGCTCCAAATCGCACACTAACGCACACCAGAATGCTGTTTAGGAATGTGCCTCTTTCTTTGCAATAGCATTTTTCTACCAGAGAGGGCGCCGTCACCCAGAGGATTCCTGAAAATAGTTTTTTGAAGCTCAACTGTGGGAACTCTGGTTGCCGCCATCTTGGCAGGAGTTTACTCCGCCCTAATCCCAGTTAATCAATAAATGGGCATATAGACGTAAAGAACGTAGCCTGACTGTTGTGTGGAACATGCCTACTTGCTAGCTACCGAAAATGCTAAGGTTAATTTATATGGTTACGGCTAGCGTTAATTTTACATACTAATGTTATTTTGCAGTTGATTGATACCATACATGTCCACACCCTAAACGTCCATACCCTACACGTCCATATCCTACACGTCCATACCCTACATGTCCATACCCTAAACGTCCGTACCCTAAACGTCCATACCCTACACGTCCATACCCTACACGTCCATATCCTACACGTCCATACCCTACATGTCCATACCCTAAACGTCCATACTTTACATGTCTGTACCCTACATGTCCATACTCTACACGTCCATACCCTAAACGTCCATACCCTAAACGTCCATACCCTACATGTTGTCCTGTGTCAACTCCTACATTTGTGGCGGTATATACTACTACAATTTTAAGTTAGCTGGTTAGCTAAAGTGATCCATAGCAAACATCTAGTGGTTTCTAGCAGTAGCAATGCAGCTGTCATTCAAATCGACCACACCCCTAATTATTGATAATTTTATGGTTTAATATCATTTTAACTGATGAGTTACATAAAAATTCCCCCTTGTAATGTTCTTATCAATGGGAAATCTAGCTATCGAGACCAAAACCTTTTTTTTTTTCCCCTGATGTTTATTTCACCTGTAAAGTTGGACATTTTAACATAGGGCCAGTGGGAATTGACTTACTTTTGGAGCACAATTTCATAACTGGAGGTTGCTCTTTGACATAAAATCATGACTGGATGCTATTTAATGTAACAGAATGTCTCATACACCAGGCGTTTTATTTTATGTATTTAATTTTCATGTTATAGCATTTTATGGATATCATTATAGTTATATAGCATTATAGTTGGATATGGAGTTGTGATTCTTTGACTCCTGTTCTGTAGTATTATTCTCAAGCTTCTTGTGTCAACCACAGAACCTCTCTCTCTCTCTCTCTCTCTCTCTTTCTCTACTGAAAGCTGCATGATCTGGATCTCGGGTTTTAAATAAAGTGGAGCGGGTTGTTATTGATCCGGCTGGCACCCAGGTACACACTGAGCAGATTGGGGTATTGATCACAGCAGCAAGGTCGCGCCGGCCCCGGCTCGGGGAACGCAGCAGGCCAATTTACTCAGACACTCACCAAGTCCAGACAGCAGGGAGAGGGAAAAAAACAAAGCCAACAGATTAACATTTGTGCTTTCATGCAGGCATCTGATCTGTGATTTGAGGCATGTGTGACTAAATTAATGCTTTTCTTTATGTAACTGGTGAGAAATTATTGATCTTTTTGAGGAAAAGTCATGGGTCTCTCCATCCAAAAATCAGATAGCAATGATGGGTTTTAGATAAATAGATAATCCTGTAAAAATTCTGAGTCACATTAAACCAGATCTGCAAAACTGCATTGCTCAAAAAAATATATTTTTAAGAATGACAAGTTAAAACTTATCTTTCCATCACTGTTGATGGAGAGGTTTTAGGGTTTTTTCTTCCCGTGTCAGAGGCGGCGGCGGCTGCAGTTAAAGAAAGTCTTTTTTTTTTTTTTAAATGACAAACTGCAAAACAAAAAAAAGCAGTAGGTCAAGTGATCAACCAGACAGACGACTATGAGAATTAAGTGGAATCAAAATAACCAGGATGTCCAAATACAAGGTTGAGTCAAAAATTATCTGCACTCTGGCTTTAGAATTAGTTTTAATTAACTTTTATATAAGATAAATACATCATTCTTCGATATAATCTTGCTTTTTAATATAGTTTGTCTATTGTTCTACAAGCTTTCGTATTCTCTCATTAAAACTGTTTAAGTCTGAGCTGCGAACCATGAATGCATCCTCATCAGAAGTGAGTCTTTGTTCTCGTAGTTCTGCTTTCAGGCGACCAAACAGGTGAAAGTCTGATGGCGTGAGATCAGGACTATAGGGAGGACGCTTTAACACTTCAAAACAAAGTCAACATTGTGGGCAAAAATGTGCAGACGTGCATCCTCACGCGAGATCACAACGCCCCCTGATAGAGGTCCGCTGAATGTAATCCACAGTTTAGACTTCAGCTCTTCAATAAGCGTCTCACTGTAACGAGCACTGTTGATTGTTGGACCTTTTTCCTGATAATGTTCCAATACTTCTGGCCCTTGAAAATCTTTCTCGGTCTGAGGTCTCGATTGAGGATGTTTCTCTGCTGTTTACTTTCAGGCTCGTAGTGATGAATCGGTGCCTCGTCACCACCAACGATTCTCTTTAAGAAACTTTCACCTTCATTAGAGTACCGGTCCGAATTTTGTTTGCAGATCCGATTGCTCCTGTTTATGTTCTTCTGTGAGTTGTTTTGTCACCAAGTACACCCTCAGACCACAAAAAATCCACTAATCACTGCACGCTGCTCTTCTTTTGTGCAAATCACAAGTGGGGCGTCCATTTTTGCTCGCACTGAAGTTATAAATGAACTGAAGTTCACACCTGCACAGCAGTGACTGGGGAGACAGGAGCCTTGAACGATAAACTCTGAGAAGAAGTTTTAATATAACCAGAGTGCGGATCATTTTTGACTCACCCTAGTAAATCTGCAATGAAACAAAACAAAAGGCTTGGTTTGTCAGCCATTTGACATTTACATGGACAGCATTTCTGAATGAAATCATTTCAATTAGAGATTCCAGTTTAGCTGCTCACATGGAGCTGATATTATAGGAAGTGTGTTTATATGCTCAAAGCATTTAATCAGAAAATCACTTTACTGACATGAGCAAAGTGGTTCTGCTCGCTGTGAAGTGTTTAATCTGCCAGAAATATAACAGAAGAAGAAGAGGAAGATGTTTCTTCTTCAGCTGTGTGGTTTCTATTTTGCAATAAATCCAGCCTTCTGCCTTATGATTGGTTACAAGAATCTATGATTTATTAGATGTGAAATGGCGAGTCAGCCAGAGGTCCAGTTGATGGGAGTAAAGACGGGTGGGAGAGAGGAGTTTGTTCTCACTGAGTTTAACAATAGGAAAAAATTCCCTCTGGAAAGCGGTTACTTCACCGGAGAAGGAATATACTTCTTCCAATAAGAGAGAAACAATCAGATCAAGTGTTTACATCAATAAGCTATCTATCTATGTATCTTTTGTGTGAGAGAGAGAGAGAGAGAGAGAGAGAGAGACCAGGTTAATATGATCAACACCAGAACACGTGTGTGTGTGTGTGTGTGTGTGTTAGAAGATGACGTACATGGCGGCCATAATTGTAATCTGAAATGGATTCTGGGTAATGGAGTCTGACGCTGATTGGACGCAGTGGATTGAGTCGCGATGGAAATGGAAACTTAATGGAAAATGATATTTAATAGTTAATGATCCATGTAAAGATAAAACAAGCAGTTTATTTTTGTGAAAAAATAAAAATCTGCACTACATTTACCTTTAGGTATTTGACAGACGCCCTTATCCAGAGCGACATTATTTTAGCTCATTATACATCTGAGCAGTTGAGTGTAAGGGCCTTGCTCAAGGGCCAAACAGCTAAAATAAACCACTGTAAAAAACACCACTCACCGAATTTTCTTTTCTGTCCTGAGAAGTTCAGACAATTGTCTTTCCATGTCTGCGCATTGTTCTTAAACCGCTTACCTATCCAAAGGCATACATTTAAATCTCCTCTGGAAGTATTCACAGCATTATTTCTGTCACTTCACGGTGAGTTACGCTAATAAAGGAGAGCGTCGGAGATGCGCAGGAACGCAGGCTGTTGTCTCGTAGATAACAGAGTGTTCGAATTCTCGAAACAAAGCCGTCTTTGTCTGTCGTTTTCTGTAATTAGACGAGTGTGAAAAGAGATAATCGTCGGGGATTTTATAGACAGATGAAGGACGCAGGAGAAAATAATGGCACTGTGATTTCGCCTTGCACGAGTCATATTATACATGTCTTGTACTTTGTAAATATCTCTAAGCACCTCAGGTGTGAGTACTCTGTCCGCTTCAGTTAAGAATACCGAAGAATTAATTAATTGTGTCGTTTATACTGTACATTAGGGAATGAAGATGCACGTGATCCTGTCTTTCTAATAATAATAATTCATAAAAAAAAATAAAAATATAATATATGGTCACAACTTGACAATGTATTAACAGATAATTAGAAATTATTATGAACAGGTCTACTTTATGGCTATTAAAAGTGAAGTAATATTGAAGCTCAGTAGTTAACTGATGATGTGCCAGCAGGAACCCTAACATTCGATGTTGTAATATAGTTGAGCTTCACCTTTAAGACAAGTTTTGAATGTTGGGACGACTTTGATAAAATAGCGTTGAATGAACGAGCCAATCACAACGTCTGAGCACATCCATGCTCCCTTAAGTTTCTGACAGGGCTTAGAGTTCTGATCGGACACAACAGCTTCCGCACACAGCGTACTGTACGTATCTCATGTCACGCTCCTATTAGTGCTGTTTTTTTTTGGTCTTTCTTATTTTCTTTCAGGAATATTACCTAAAGTATTAGCTTAGATGAGGTGAAGAATTTTTTTTATAAATTACATGTAGTCCTCAACTTACAAACGAGTTCTGTTCTGGGAGCACGTTCATAAGTCAGATTTGTTCTTAAGTCTGACAAAGTGGATCTTATACATCTTTGACACAAATATATGATGTAAAGCATACCGATCCATTCGGCTAAATCCCTGTCCTCTTTCCCCACACTGCCACACTGTCGTGTGGGCAACTGCGCTTACATATTAAATGTAACAGTGTTGTCTCTGTGCCTTTAAATCGGAAAAAAACTGAACTTTGTTTTGTTGAGGATTTTCCAAAACTAGGATTATTGACTGCTTTATAGGACAAGACATTTTTAATCATTGTGCTCCCGGATTGATTCATTAAAACTGGTGAGGCCGACTCATTTCTCCCGCACACACACACACACACACACATACACACCCACATAATATATCAGACATTTTATACATTCACTTACACACCAAAAATATTCTATATAATTGTAAATATTGGGATCTGGTGCACTGCAGTGTCTTTTTCTTGTACAATACACGTGAGCTTCTTCTGTGATTTGTTCGCATGTATGAATGTTTGTAGAACCGCGGTCCGTTCGTATCTGCTGAAATTCGTAACTGGGATGTTCATAAGTTGTGAACTACTTGTATTAGATATTATATTAAGAAAGATAAAGAAATTGTTAGCTAATTATTAGTTTACACAGAGTTCAAACTGCATCATGTCCACTTTCAGCAAAGGTCTCTGTCGTTGTTGGTTTTCCAATATCCCCTAATATTTAGGGGAATAATTTCCATAAAATGCTGTTGTTTGGTATTTTTGTGGATTTTGTTGTTACCAATGTACCAACATTGTCCCGATGTCCATAATGTGTCCAAATTAACATCACCCACAACCATAAATTCCTGCTGGGATGCTCTCACATTTATTTTCCTCTTTAGACCCGTCTCAGAGAGCTAACTTTATTTTAAAATTCTTACTTTTACAGAGTTTTGTTTTAATGACATCATGAAGTACAGTTTCAAAAGATGCAGAAAACATTAGATTCTTAAGTAACATTAGATTTTAACAGTATTTTTGGAGAAAAAAATTTAAGTCAAGAAGCAGAGGGAATCAGAATTTCAGAGGGAATCAACATTTCAGCTTCATACAGAAGTACAGTATATTTATTAAAAGAGGCGTGTTCTTCAGTGTTTAATCTTTTACTTTGCTTTAAATTTGTAATCTTCATCTTCAGGAGTCGGCTCAGAGGGGTGCGGAAAACCAGCAGTGTGGTAGCAGTGTGTGTGTGTGTGTGTGTGTGTGTGTGTGTGTGTGTTTGTGTATGTGTGTGTGTGTGTGTGTGTGCGCACTCGTGTTGGACAGCACTGCAGTAAGCATAAGTGTGTAATTAGCTGTCAGGGAGTGTAAGCGTCACCCTGGAACCAGCGCCGAACCCCCGGACCTCTCCCTGACCCCAGTGCAGGTCCAGCTGACACGGCCCGAGGCGTACGCCTCCTCCCTGCCCGTCGCTCTCAGCGCTTTCCTTCTACTGCGTATAAAAAGTTATAGATAGTTACGAGCACACAGCAGCGCAGCAAACTATAAACCTCCAGCAGCTTCAATTCAAATGTCTTTCTGTAAAAACCTGCTGCTTTTATGAGCTCTGGCTTTCCCGGGTTCAGTTTCACAGCACAAACAGAGTAGAGATTGTTATTGTTCTATAATAATCCAAATAATTCACAGCGTGAGGCTTTTCAGACACATTTTATTGAAAGAGCTCATAAATTTGCAGGATTCTTTGGTGAATTAGAGGACTTTTCTGTCTTTTCATGGTAGTTAAAAAATCGTTACTCATTATTAACAGCACATTCAAAAGCGCTTTGTTCCTCTTATACCACATTTATTCAACAATGAGGTTTAAAATTTTTATTAATTCATGATAATATTTAATACTAATGTAAATATGTGTCGTTGACGGGAAAAGAATTTATAGAAATAGTTAAAAGGTTAAAGCTAAAAAAAATTTTCTGATCTTCTAATGTAATCAGTGATATTATTATTTCAGGTCGAAGCCCACGTAGAGGCGGCACAGTGGTGTAGTTAGCACTGTCTCCTTGGACCTCAAGGGTCCGGGTTCGATTCCCGGCCAGGCTCAATTCCGGTCTCTGTGTGCATGGAGTTTGCATGTCCTCACCGTGCTTGGTGGGTTTCCTCCGGATACTCCAGTTTCCTCCCAAAGACATGCAGGTTACGCTAATTGGCATTCCCAAATTGCCCGTAGTGTGTGAATGAGTGTATGTGTGTGTGCCCTGCGATGGATTGGCACCCTATCCAGGGTGTTCCCCACTTTGTGCCCTAAACCTCCTGGAATAGGCTCCAGGACCCCGCGACCCTGAATACAGGATAAAGCAGTATAGAAGATGAGTGAGTGAGTGAAGACCACGTACATGTCTGTCTGTCTTTATGTACGGCAGAACTCTCTGTCTAACTTATTAATACAAAGCAATCACATTCTGTAAGGTTGAGTATCTTACGCCTTCTATAAAGGGTGGATAAACAGCCGTTACTTCGTCAGTGTGTTTAAAAGAAGAAAAAACATGCTACGTTTGATGTTACCAAGAAATCAAAGTTAAGCTCTTATGATAATTACAGGTCACCGGAGCTGGAGACTGTTAAATAAACACCTCGTTACGTAAAACAAGACTGTTACGCTGCTCTGATGTTGTACGTCGGTTTTACTTTATTTAACATAACTACGCCCGAGGCTTGTTGTTACAACTCCTAAAAGCAGACAGATAATTACTTGTCTTGGTATCTGGTCTTTAAATCCATTACGCTCAGATCTCTCACTTTCTCAGACGAGAGCATCGGAACTGTTACACACCGGCTTCCTGTCCGTGTGCAGCATCCATTCATGGAGCCCCAGGTGCCGCGCGATGATTACAGCACCTCTGATCTATCTGACAGAGAGAAAGATCAGAGCACGGAGTCATCAGTACTTTCATTTCCCAGAGCGTGGGTGTTCAGAGCCCGTGCTTACTCACTTACTCACACGCTCAGATTTACCACCAGTAGGGGATTCATGTCTGCCAACCTGGCTGCTATTCAGACTTCTGAACCTTTGGGGAAAATCTGTCTCTTTGAATGCGTGTGCAAGAAACAGAGAAAGAGAGAGAGAGAGAAAACTACAAGATGATGTATGAGACATCTCATGGGTTAGAGATAATCCAAACGAACACGACGCTGCCCTCAGAGGCTGCTGTTAATTACTGTACAATATGAATTATACTCCTTATCTCAGGCCTGTGATGAGCCGTGATAGCCGTTTGGAAGGGAGTAACGCAAAAAAATATTCAATTGTTTTTTTCTGATAGATTTGTGTGTTACAAAAGAAGCTGAGAAGATGAAACCGTAGAAGATGAATACAGTACAGTATATGATCATGTTCTCAGATATTATGAGGATGATATAAGCTGGGATTCTTTAAGAATGATTGGAGTTAGAGTGTATTCTGAAGCTTTTTTTCTTTAATACATCCTAGACTGAAATGCCGGTCTATCAGGTCTCCATGCACACACACTTGCACACTCTGCACCTGAACCTCCAGTCGGACAGTAATCCGAGCTCCCGATCGAACTCGGGAACTGTGAGGCAAACACCACCACCATGCTGCTGCGCCAAAAGAAATAAATCATTTATATGATAACATGGAATTTTGGAAAATGTTAAAGCCAAGAAAAAGGAATTTTATAGCCTGCTCGTGCCATTGCAGTTTCCCCAGCAGTCATGGACTTCTATTCTATTTTCATCCAACTTAAGGTGTGACACCTACACTACAGCTCAAAAGTTTGGTATCACTTGCAGATTTAATTGTTTTTGTTTAGAGATTTTCTATATTCTACTGGGGATTTCAAAACTATGAAATAACACATATGGAATTAGGTAATTATTTAACAACAACAACAACAACAGTCAGTTGTTATTTTAAGACACACAGAGTTTCGTCTTTCTGGAACTGTTCTTGCAAGAATGTTCAGTATTGTGTCATATGTGTTTGCAAAACCCATCAAGCTCCATGATGAAACTGTCTCTCATGAAGATCTTCCCAGGAAAGCAAGACCAAAACTGAGCTCTGCTGCAGAGGAGAAGTTCATTTAGAGTCACCAGCCTCAGAAATCACCAATTAACAACCAGCACCTCAGATTAGAGCCGTTATGAAGCTTTACAGAGCAGAAGTAGTAGATATACATCTCAATATCAGGAGATTATTGTATATTTCAGACACCTTCAGCGTTGTTTTACAGTGTAGAAAGAAATAAAAATCAGGAACGTCCATGAAGTAGTGTAATTTCATGGTACCATGCAATGTCATGTATCTATCCATCCATCCATCCATGCATCCATCTATAATAAATTTCTGTGGTCTCCTACCCTTGTGGTAAAGGAGAAGGCTGATGATGTGTTGTGAACTGAACTTTTGTTTTTGTTTTTCATATTTCTTGTGATCCAGAACACTTTTTGTGTTTAAAAATGTCTTTTGGGCACCAAATCTAAACACTTTTTTTTTACCTTGTTCCAACTTGCTGCCAGTGACTCACTACAAAACCACAATCTGCTACATATTTTGATTTAAAACTCAGCCAAAGTATTATTGAAACCAAATTGCATATTTACACAGACACTAATACTACTAATAATACTGCAGACTGATTTGTACATTGTGGCAAAACTACTTGAAGTGCAGTTATAGCGATTTGGTCATTCCTACAAAAATTCACAATGATATAGCCAAAAAAATGTTGACACAATATTTTGGCAGTTGTGCTTTTTAATACCCCTTCAGCTTGCAACAAAGAAAACATGCATAAAATATCAATTTTAAGTTTCTTGTTTCTTTTGAAAAGAAACGCATTTAGAATGGAATTATCTCATTTTGCACGCAAACCCTTAACATATTCGCCATATGCATGTCATTTGCAGTAGCTATCATGTAATGAAGTGTGTTTTTTGTATGATGTGTGTATTTCTCACAGGTCAGAAGCTTATCTCGGGTAATCCAGCAATATATACATATAGGCTTGTTCAGGGGTCACTAATCTTATCAGTGCCTGCAGGGTTTCATTCCAGCTTGATAGAGATAAAAACCAATACTCATCATATTATCAGGTGTGGGTTTTGATTGGTTGGAATGAAAGCCTGCAGCTACACCCAATCCACTTAGGAGAAGATTGAAGAGCCCTGGGCTAGTTAGCGTGAGACGAGCACTCGAGCATCGACCTGAAGAGGCCCAGCCAGCCGACATGATTTTGCTCACCGTATTTCTCTATCAATATGTCATATGAACTTTAGGTTCCTGTGATGTGACTGCGTCTCTCCCTGAAGCATCGGTAAAGTGAAGCGTTTAGGGACAGCAAGAGAGTCTAAAGTGTGTTAAATCACCTTCCTCCCAGCGATGAAGCGCGGCGCGGTGACAAATCTCACAGCCCATCCATTTCCTCCAGCTTGGTGTGTTGGGTCGCTTTTCTCCAGTGGAGGAAAAAGGAGACGGAGGATAGAGTTTCCTGCTAGCTTGGCGTTAACTAGGGGAAGTCTCCTGAGCAGATACGGAAACCAGAATCCACTACGAAATATAAGAGCAGATATTCTTTTGGCTTTGGTTTCTTGGAGATCTTTATGATCTGACACAAACCATATTTGGACTGGATTAGTTTTTCATAGTGAGATGCAGTAATTACTGGAGTCATTGTAGGATTTAATGCCTGGAGTATAAGTTGGATTGAAGTTTCATCCACCATCTTTAGACCCTATGTATTAAATGACCTGTTGAAACGAGAGCAGTTAATATACACTGTATGGTCAAAAGTATGTGAACACCCGACTCTTGCACCTACAGTACTGTATATACAGTATGACGTGGAGAAGTCAAAGAAGTTCTTAAATTCTTAAGGTTTCTTTGGTGGTGAACTTTCTCTAAATCATATAAAAATTCCTTTCTCGTGAGTTAATCAATCATAATAACTACATTCCTCATCTAGCAAAATAATAGAATGAATCTCCTTTGGAATAATACTTTAAGTGAAACACATTTTCTTGCTTTTTAACCAGCCTAGAAACTGGGCTTACTTATCCAGAAAATCTGATTTAGAAGTCACTTCATTAAAGAAGTGTTCCTACATGTCATTATTTTTATAATGCGCTATAATAATCGTTTTTGGGTAAACATTATGAAAAACATGCCCATAGAAACACAGCAGCTCCACCTTCATTCTGCATTCTGTGGTTTCTCTATTCTCTTTCTGGAAGTCTTCACACTCACACCCACACACTCACACACACTCTCACACACACTCTGCACAGTAAACACATGGCTTTAACACTCGTAACTACTAAAATAAATACTGTATGTGTTTGTTGACGCTGTTGAAGGAGTTAAAATGGAAGTTGCTTCTTGACATTGTGAGTTAGTGATATGATTAGTGATAAGGGCTGTTCAAATCAAACCGGGACTTGTGATATGGTACAGAATAACAGAACACAGTTCTGAGAGTAAAATCTCCCTTTATTTTTCTATATAATCCCCTGATACACTAATGCTTTTATCCCAGTGTTTCACTAGTGTTTGGACACCATCAAGGTAGAAAGA
>JAOVVA010000037.1:2401560-2413099 GCA_028565275.1 Leiocassis micropogon | reverse complement strand
ATATATTCTCCTGTAATGTTATTTATTTATTAATTTTTAAGTTATATATGGAAATACTGAATGATTTTGTACATAATCATGCAGACATGATAAACATACAGTATATAACAAAATTGGTACAACATACTGTATAATATGGTGTGTGTGTGTGTGTGTGTACATTAAAGGTAATGTAGGTAAAAAGGTACAAATTAAATAATGTTTAGTATTTATAGGTACATTAAAATAAAATAGAATATTTAAAAAGAGAAATAAATGAAATTAATTAATTGCTTAACAGCCTTGAGGAAACCATCCGCTGCTCTGCCAGGAAGAAATAATAGAAACAGAACATTAAAAGAGAAAGCATGCAGAGTTCATATTCTCTTGATTAAAATAATAAGGGAATAAATGATGTTATTACTGAATATTGTGTATAATTTGCTTTCCAGAGAAACATCCATCAAGACTATCAGAAGGCGTGTAAAAAGCGCCGGGACGCCGACTTCTTCACTCTTTAATTAATTGCGGTGTCGAGTTCATTTCAGGACAAATTGCATCACAAGCTCGATCAAGTGCGACCGGAATTCATCATCGTTTCGCGGCCAGACTCTTACGAGACAATATTTATTTTCATAACTTGCGCTGACTATCGTTTATTTATTTTTGCTTTCATTACGTTTCACATAAAAGGGGAAAGGTCGGGGGGGGGGGGCATTCATTCCTGAGGGGTCGGTAGGTTCGGTAGGTTCAAACACACACACACACACACACACAGATTATGTCTGTTAGCATCATCAAACTAGCCTGTGAAGAGAGCTGACGATTCCACTCTGTACTCAGTAAGATGATTGTTGAACATGTTGAACCGTTACCATGTGCAGGTTTCACTTTTACTCTGCACGGACGAATCATCAGCTTAAACACCAGCATCGATGAAACAGTGATTGTACGCTTTATTTTAACTTCTCGTTTGGAACCCAAGCTGAGATTTTATTACACTAAGAATGTGCTCTTAGTCAACCGGTGGTGACACCATGAGGCCCTCAGTGTCGGCGTTATGTTTCTCAAAATGTCATTTTAATGATTGTACTTACAGACGTTTCTATTCCTACAAATCTTTGTGGTTACTGAACACTGGAGCTTTCCCTGAGGTCCTGCTGAGTACGCCCCCCCACCCCCAACACACACACACACACACACACAACCCCTCACCCCATGTGACTGGACAAAGGCATGAATTAAGATTGATTAGATAATCATTAGAGTATCGACATCACTACAGTATGTCTGCACCACAAGTGTCTGGTTTATTTAGCGTAAAAAAAAAATATATATATATATATACATATATGTGTGTGTGTGTGTCTTGGCAGAGTTATTACAATACAGTGGTACCTCGGCATATGTACTGTACGCCCTGGCTTGCGAATTTTTGCCTTAAGAAATGCTGTATTTTTAATTTTTTTTTTTTTTTTTACATTTTGTGCAAGATTTAGTGAAGACACACAGTAGCACCATGGGTCCCAAGAATGTTGAAACAAAAACAATAAGCGTCCGAAAAACATTACCCAGAACGAAATAAAGCCAATAAATTATATATAGGGAAGAAAAATATTTATAATATGTTTAAAACACAATTTCACATCATGCACGGCAACCTTGAAGAAAAGCAAGAAGTAAAAGGGAGTCGCTTTCAGTTTGTTTTTTAAAGCAGCTGCTGCTAAGAGGAATCATAAATTAAGGTAAAGTGAGGTTTACTGGGCGACACGGTGGTGTAGTGGTTAGCACTGTCGCCTGGCACCTCCAGGGTCCGGGTCCGATTCCCGTCTCTGTGTGTATAGAGTTTGCATGTTCTACCCATGTGTGGTGGGTTTCCTCCGGGTACTCCGGTTTCCTCCTACAGTCCAAAGACCTGCAGGTTAGGCTAACTGGCGTTCCCACATTGCCCGTAGTGTGTGAGTGTGTGTTTGTGTGTGTGCCCTGTGATGGATTGGCACCCTGTCCAGAGTGTACCCCGCCTCATGTCCTAAGTCCTCCTGAGATCCCGTAGGAATAGAACGGTATAGACGATGAGTGAGTGAGGTTTAATGTCTATTTATTTCAGATTTTACTTCATGGTCATGTCTTTCCTAGAATCACAACCCAACAGTTTCTGTGGTTAGTGAGGTGTGTTCAGTCTCGGACTTTTCTTTGCTAGCTTGCTGGTAGCCGGAGGCTGAAGAAGGGAAACCTCTGGATCTTTATTTGGCTTTATTAAGCTTTAGAGACGTTTGTGGGTGAGATTCCCTGAAGATGAACATTTTCTGAAATAAAAGAACTTTTGGATTTATTAAAGCCAAGGATCACCGTATGATCAGGTCTTTGCTCTCTCGTCATGAAAAAAAGGAAGATATTTATTTTTTTACATTTTTTTTAATTAAACTGCACCGCTGAGCTCATTGTATTTAATCTGTTTTGATTGTTTGATTAAACTGCTGTAGTAGTGTTTTGTCTATGAGATGCGTTTTAAGTTGCGTGATGGTTTAGTAGGTCGTGTTTTGAGTGTCCACATGATTTTTTTTTGTGCTATGTTCTTTGGGATGTGATCAGAGCTGTAGTGGTTCTTTGTGCCCAGCTACAGAAACTATTAACACTACAGCTGTGATTGGATTCTGATGGAGTCTGATCTCAGGACTCATAACACCTGCCGTTATTTCTTATTGCTCTTACCTTTGTATCTGTTGTAATGAGTGAAGGATGGGTTTGTTTTCGGGTGACCCTACCTCTCTCACGTCTCACGGCTGTGTTCTCTGTGCTGCTGACGGGCTACAGGAAGAACATTCTCTTGCTTATTACGTATTATTTAGAAGTTGATCTTGTGTGTTAATCAACATTTAAAGTTTTTACACCGACTTAGACCTTTCTATTTGTTTTTTATTGATTAACATATGCGTAACTGATGACTTATTGGATATTTACGCGCTTGCAAAAATGAATGTGACTTTCAGCCAGAGTACACAGAAAATAATGGCGTCACCGCCCCATGGATATACTGTAACGCTTCTTTGTAAGTGATGTACAGTGAACTGTGTGTCAGACTCTACATACTGTATGTTCCAAAACTTTTAATAACCACAAGACACTACAGTATATATTTAAATTACAACAGCAGGTTACCTGTTTTTAGTGATATTCAACTGATGAGACTTTTATTATTTACTAAGTAAATCATTTAATTAATAATCAATTGATAAGTGATTAATTATGTATTTATAATGATTAATTAATTAATAACAATATTTAATAATATCGTTCTATTTTTTATTAATTAATAGCACATTAAGTTTTTTAGTATACACTTCCAGTCAAAAGTTTAGACACCCAGCCTACTTCCATGGTCTTTCCTGATTTTTCTTTCTACACTATAAAACAATACTGAAAGCGTTTATTCAAAATACACAATAATCCCCTTTGAACTGTTGATATTGAGATGTATATCTGCTCCTTCTGCTCTGTAAAGCTTCATAACGGCTCTAATCTGAGGTGCTGGTTGTTAATTGGTGATTTCTGAGGCCGGTTCTATTCCAGAGGACCTGATCCAATGCCGTATGTGTTATTTCATAGTTTTAAAAAAACTAAATCCAGTATTGTTCTAGAATGTAGAAAATAAATCATTAAACAAAAACATTGAATTTGATGGTGTCTCCAAACTTTTGACTGGTACGGTACACGCATAAAGCGGTGGACAAAAGGATTCAGTCTAAAGTGAAATTCAATGTTTTGAATAATGACAATCAAGATAATAAGAATAATTTATTTGTTATTTTAAGCAACGAAATTGCTCTGCTAAATAACCTGCTAAATCCGGCCGTCCATAGAGTCAGGAAGACGTCTGCAGATGTCTACTCGGGTCTCTCTCCCTCAGTCCGTCCCTGCTTGATCACTTCCTGGAGATCGTGTACAGAAGACGGTTTCTTGACTCCTACTTGTCTTCTTCACCAGCGGTTTGCTATCGGGTTGGGTTTGGATCTGGATGTGACCCGGGCCAGGTCTCCAGAAGCCGTTTTTTCGAACTACTTAGTGACATCACCTGGTTTGTGCACGAAGAGAGATCTACAGTAAAATACATGGCACATGTTTTCTATATATATATATTATATTGTGGAAGTTCTACAAGACAAATCAGTCCATATATTATTTAGACACGGTGTGTTAGGCCGTTGCATCAGGTTAATAAGGGAGGAAAACACAGCTTGTTGTTATTATTATAATTTTTTTGTGTTATAATGTTTTTTTAAATGTTGAAATCTTAACCACAGAATGAAAAATGACAGCGAAAAGGAAAAATTGTGTGTATCGTGACACCATTAGTGTCGATCTGTCAGCATCGTCATTAGCAGCCTGTGTTAGATTGCATCCGGACACTGTGTGTGTGTGTGTATGTGTGTGTGTGTGTGTGGGTTGAGGAAATGGTGTGTGTGTCTATGCAGGGGGTAAGTTCTGCGTCTAATTACTCATGTTTATGCCCCTGACGTTGATGGATGGAGTGCTGAAGGTTAAGAGCCGGATAAGGATCTCTGGTGAAACATGCAGCCCAAATGAAACACATCTGACTATCGGAGCTCCGTCTCTAGTTATACAAGTCATCATTTGGCGCATGTGATGAGGAAACTTTTCTTTTTCATCTTCTGATGGAGTCTCCAGTACCAGTGAGTTAAATGTCCGAATTAAACTTGCCGTATGCCGTAACGCTTTCCAAAGCAGGAAAATGTTTCAGCTTTTATGTCTTTATTTATTGAAGAGAGAAGGAGAGAGACCCTGTTGAGTGAATAACTATTATACATATACAGCGGTACCTCGGCATACGAATTTAATCCGATCTGGAGGCGAGTTATTAATGCGAATTTTCATACTGCGAAGCGCATTTTCACATAGGAAATAATATTAATGCAGATAATGCACAATTCTTACCAATATTATCCATGTTTAACTCTATAATCATATTTAAAAATTATATAATACAATCAAAACATTTAGTAAAGATGTGTAAATGAAGTAAAATATCAAATAAATAGACATTAAACCTCACTTAACCTTAATTTATGATTCCTCGTGGCACCGGCTGCTTTAAAAACCAAACTGAAAGCGACTCCCTTTTCTTCTTGCTACCGTCCTTGATAACATTCTTGCGTTACGCCTTCACCAAATCCTACACAAAATGCAAAAAAATGAAAATAATATTATGTAAACTCCCTTGGTTTGGCTTTCCACTGACGCAAACAAGTTTTGATCGGATCCCGGACATGTTCGGTTCTGCTCGGTTTGTTTGCTCGTAGGCTGAGACAAAATTCCAGTTCTTAAGGTGAAAATTCATCTTAAGGCGGGTCATTCATATACAGTAACTTGTTTAATAGACGTTCCATAACACTGAATGATGGGAAGAGGAGTAAAATACTCGACTTGTCTCTATTAGAATCCAATCAATTTGAGGGATTATTTTGAACTGATTATTTCCCCATAACAGCCCCAGAGTGATTTATTCCTTTAACCCTGTACGTACTCACATTGTGACAGTTTTCAGCAGATTCGAGTCAGTCGTTAATATTAATCTCATTTAAAGCATTGTTAGGATTCCTGGGAACAGAGACAGAACCCGAGGATGATTTAGATGCGGCGTATCAGATATTCCTCCCGACATTATATCAGACGTTACATCAGATCCATAACCTCGAGCAGATTGCTGACGAGCAGAAACGAGACTTTATAATAAAGAGACAGACCAGAGACCAGACGAGACGAGCTCCTGCATGAGATAAACACCAATTACTTCCTTTTACTTGCAATTAGCTGATTCTAAGCGACAGAATCGACGTTGACGGAGCGGCACGGCGAGATCGAATCAGAGGGTCAGCATTTCAGATGTCGGACGGAGCTAAGACGCCGCATGTCAAGTCTGATTCTCTGCTGGAGACTCGTATGAATAATGCAACGGATCCGTAACGCTTAACACACACGCGGCGCCCGCAGCAGGCCTGTTGCACCGCCACAGAGAGACACGAAGTGTGCGTTTCAATAAAACATCCAGCAAGCAGCTCGGGGCTCTCGAGGCTTTCAGACAGGCTGCTTTCACACTTTGTTCTGTTACAGAAATATAGCCGGCCGGTGGTCCTTCTGTGCTGATAGAGCGGAAAAAGGCGCACACACACACACACACACACACACACACACATACTGTGTACACTTCGACCTGAACTGGCTAGTATCGGCTAACTGACTGACCCAGTTTGTTGGCCGTATTATGTCATGATAAGTTATTACGGTTGATGGCGGTCATGAGGTTATTTGTTTTAGCAGCAGCAGGAGGACTTGAGTTGCTCGGGGGCTCAAACGGTTAAGGCTTTGGGTTACTGATTGGAGGAAGGTCAAGGGTTCAAGCTCCAGCATCATCAAGCTGCCACCGTTGGGCCTTTAACCCTTTCTGCCCAATATATACCTACACACTCTGCCACTGGACACTTCATTAGGTACACTTGTTCAACATCTTGCTAACGCAAATATCTAATCAGCCAATCACATGCCAGCAACTCATCAGCCACGAGTGGTGCAATGGTCCCTCAAACGGTTAAGGCTCTGGGTTAACAATCAGGTTCAAGCCCCGGTATCACCAAGCTGCATCCTGGCTGACCCTGCCCTCTGACCCCCAGCTTCCTAACTGGGATATGTGAAAAAATCACATCACTGTGCTCTAAGGTACACGTGAGTTTTATTTTTCAAGCCGAGCAACATGATGGGGAAGAAATGTGATTTAAGTGCCTTTGAACACTGCATGGTTCTGACAGTCCGGTCTGAGTATCTCTGAAACTGCCGAGACTGAAACTGCTGATCTGCTGGGATTTTCACCAGCAACCCTATAAATAGAGACAGCGCTATAGTTAAAGTGAGCCGACACGTCACATGCACAGACCCTGCTTTGTTTCCTTATTTTTGTACCGTGGGCCTGATGGAAATGAAACAGTTTTAATTAGAAATCTCCTCATTTTAAACAGACTAAATCATCACACACACTTTGTTGTCCATGTTTGTCCCTTCATGACCACATCACACAAAATTATGTATAAACTAGTGCACTGTAAGTTCACGTCATTTACAGGAAAAGAGTATGGAGGAATAGTTTAAACGTTAAATAAAAAAATAATCTGATCAGCTTTAATGTAACCAGGGATATTATAGTAAAGCTTTAAAAAACAGCTTCTTTATCTATCGTTACCGGTGTTTACGTTGAGCAGGTAGTTTATTAGGAGCTTATGTTTAAAGTAGATCATTAAATCCGACACATAACTGTTCATAGCATCGCTCTTACCCAACATTTTGATTTGAGCACATAACACTGGTGTCTCAGTTCAGGTATTGTACACGGTGTATACATAGTGTACAGTATGTAATTTTTATATATATATATTTTTTTTTGAGTAAGCCATGCTGCGTCACGTTTTCGTTTGTGTTTTGCAAGGATTTGGCCGTTTTGTAGTACTGAGCTCATGCACTGGTTTGGACCTCATAAAGTCTCTGCAGAAGAGTGATGGCGTTAGATTATATTATACATTTCTGTAAATCTGGTTGGCTGAGAGCAAACTCTTCTGACCTGAAGACTTTCAAAACACTGACACTGGAGACTCCTTCCGTAAATGTTAAATAAACAGATTACACTGTTTTTCCTTGTGAAAATATTTTTTAAGAAATGTGTTTTAGTTGTAGGTAGACTATATACAGTACACATCCACTATATGTGTACTTATTGAGCTGTTACTATGGAAACTAAAACATTTCAGAACATTTAAGGTTTATGCAAAGCGAAATTATTCCCAACAATACATTAGACGCAACTCCCTATTTGTCAACAAAAAAACCCAAGACTTTTTATTTCATTACTTTATTTTTTTGCGCTCTGCTCACCAGATTAGACTTGAGTGTCCCGGGCCATTTCGAGACCCTTTCTCGTGTACATTGAATAAAAATGATGGATGTCTCTGCCGCGCACTGGTCCTGATCAACACTAATCTAATCTCAGCCACAACTCATGTAAAATGTAGCACCAATCAACCTCACGGTGCAAGTCCAAGACCTACAGCCAGCCTCCCGCCACTCAAACCGGTTACGGCTGGCACTCGAGCTCTAGCCACGCCCTCGGCCGCGAGCGATCGAGCGCCAAGCCTCCGTGTCTCTGCGCTTGGAACGCTGGCGGCACCGGGGCAGTAATTAATGAGACACTGTTAAACAGTGATATGGAATCCCACATGGTAATTAGGAAGCAGCAGGATGGAGACAGGCTGGGTAATTAGTGTGCCAGGGCTTGGGCTCTGAAACGACATTTAACCCAGGCAGTGTGGCTAATGCGGAGAGGAAACCTATCCATCATTCCGAGTTATGTCAAATTACGCAATTAGGCATCATCTGGGCTACGGTTACAGTTTCATAATCTCATAACGATGCTATTACACCCTTATAAGATTTTATTCCATAACAGCTTGAACTGCTTTCTAAGGACAAAATCGGACTTTTGAACCTTTGAGCAACAAGGTTTAGTCTCACTCATTAACAAAAGTTTAAAGCTTATATTTTTAACCTAATCTATTTACAGTATGAGGTTGTATCAAAACGTTTCAAGATGGGTGCAGAAATTCTCCGACGATCATCACGCACAAGATGCCGAATGGTTTCGGCATTTTTTGGGGTTGAGCTCGTTGAAGGTCTTCCATCTTCTCTCGTCGTCTTCCAGTGATGTTCCTTCGCTCTTGAAGCCACTCGAAACACCTAGAATTTGCATCTTGTCTCGTTGCGGCGTTGCTGCAAACGTCTCTGTAGCGGAGAATTTCACGAATTTCACGAAATGTCAGACGTGGTAAGACTAGCACAGGTCGCACAGCTCCAGATGTACACGGGACGATGTCTTTTGGCACGCTGACTTATGAAAGTCGGTGCTCTCTGTGACTGTGCGTGCAGCCTTGTGCTGCCATCTGTTGGTGGGTTACAAAACTAGTCTGGAAACTTTTTGATGCCACCTCGTATCTATCTAGCTAGCTACATATACACACATAACACACACATAGATCGGCCATAGATGGGCTGCATCTAACAAAGAAAACAACTAAAGAGTTTGGTGAAATGACTGGAATTGGGTTAGGATAGTGGATAGTGCTGAACCGTCAGCTTTACAAAGGAATTGCGTTCAGAAAAACAATCATGAATGAGCGTGATCGGCGCATGTTTAAGATTCAAGATTCAAAGAACTTTATTAATCCCGGGGGGAAATTGCTTAAATTTTGCATGGTAAAAAACACACACACACACAATGTGATGAGAACTCACAGGTTTGGGACTAAACAGCTGTGTATGCATAAGAAAACACTTAGTCAGACTAATCAGCTTTAGTTTGCCTGGGAGCATAAAGATCAGACTTTGGAGCAATTGGAAAAAGGTCATGTGATCTGATGAGTCGAGATCATCAGATCTCGCGTGCACACACACACACACACACACACACACACACACACATACACTATGTTGAGGTTCAAGTTGTTGTTAAAGGTCCCTTTTACTTTCCCCCCATGACAACCAGCCATCTGCCTACAGAAATCAGTCGGGTTTGCACTCAGCTTTCTTTTTAGATGAAAGAGTGACTGTCAGAAATTCGGGGGCCTTTACGCCTTCACTCCAGCAGTCACACTGGATGATACAGATGGCAGTGTTTGCTTTCCGTGGTTAGTTTTTGAGGAGTTGAAAGGGGATTTCACCTGCTGAGCCGAGCACCTGCTGATCGCTTTCTCCTCGTTGAAAATCTAACGCATGAATTCGATGTTTTTCCAGCCGTATACTGTAGACGGAAGCTCTTTTTCTTATTATGTATGCGTGTATAGAGCTCCTGCAGTCACATGATACAGAGTCAAAACATCCGCCATTCTGTCTGGCCATCATACCTGCACCAAGCCATGGATTTTGACTGAAGACGTGACGAGAGACCAGATAACAGCGTGTTAATTTATTTACCATCTTGTGTGTATGATAAAACTGATATAATTTTTTTGTAACAGGAAGTTTCTTATAAGAAAGAATGGAGACAGATGTGAGTTAATTTTTATCTTATTTTAGCACTTCTTGTGAATTCCCTGCGTCTACAAGAACATCATGTGTACTAGATAATTACTGTGTTACATTTTTTTGTTTCATGATGATGCAACCTGAGATAAACTGCACTCGTGGTCACCAACAGGAGCTCATCTCTGTCCAGGATCAGACTTTGACTCATAAATCTCCTTTCTTTTTTTTATTGGGACAATAATAAGGATAGTGCTGAACTCCCAGGATCCTGTCTCCCAGGATTTTGACCTTGTCTGTTGTGGCATTCCCCGTGCACACCAACTGTCTGGCATTGTAACACCACAGACAGATCACAGACAGATCTGGTTTGGTCTGATGTCACGTGCAAAAGAGCTCTATAGCAAAAGAGTTTTCTTGAGGGTTATGGATGTATCTATAGGAAGCTCTTGTATAGGAAGGATGATGTACAGTATGTGTCTATAGAAAGGTCATGGAGATTATGGACATGTCTATAGAAAGCTCTTCCTAAAGTTTATAGATGTGTCTATAGAAAGGGCTTGGAGAGTATTTATGCATCTATAGGAAGCTCTTCCTAAAGTTTATAGATGTGTCTACAGGATCCTCTTCCTTGGAGATTCTAGATGCATCTGTAGGAAGCTCTTCCTTAGGGATTATTGGTACATCTCCTTGGAGATTATGGATGCCTCTATAGGAACTTCTTTCTTCGAGATTATTGATGCATCTATAGAAGGCTCTTCCTTAGGGATTATTGGTGCATCTATAGGAAGCTCTGCTAAAGATTATAAATGTGTCTATAGGAACTTCTTCCTTGGAAATTCTGGATGGATCTATAGGAAGCTCTTCCTTAGGGATTATTGGTGCATTTATAGGAAGCTCTTTCTTGGAGATTATGGATGCCTCTATAGAAAGCTCTAAAGATTATAGACCTGCCTATAGGACCCTCGTCCTTGGAGATTATGGGTACACCTATAGAAAGCTCTTCCTACGGATTATTGATGCATCTATAGGAACATCTTTGTAAGGAATATGGATGCCTCTATAGAAAGCTCGTCCTAAAGTTTATACACATGTCTATAGGAACCTCGTCCTTGGAGATTATGGGTACACCTATAGAATGTTCTTTCTTAGGGATTATTGGTACATCTACATGAAGCCTTTCTTTGGAAATTATGGATGTTTATATAGGAAGCCTACATGGATTACCTAAGGATTGTTTATGTGTCTATAGAAAGGTCTTGGAGATTATGGACACATTTATAGAAAGCTCTTTCTTATGGCCTCCAAGTGGCGCAGTGGTAAAGCGTTCGCCCTATCATCTGGGGAGCGCTGGTTCGAATGCCGGGTGATGCAGTTCGAAAAGATGCGGTCGGCTGGCGTCACACGGTTCGGAGGAAACACGGGATAGTCTTCGCCCTCCCGACTGAGTGGTAGTGGTAGCCTTAATGTGGGAGCCCCCTAGTGA
>JAOVVA010000037.1:2368471-2383791 GCA_028565275.1 Leiocassis micropogon | reverse complement strand
TGTCTGTCTGTCTGCTATGTGTCTGTCTGTCTGTCTGCTATGTGTCTGTCTGTCTGTCTGCTATGTGTCTGTCTGTCTGTCTGCTATGTGTCTGTCTGTCGGTCACGCGTCTGTCTGTCGGTCGAGCGTCTGTCTGCTGTGTGTCTGTCTATCGATCACGCGTCTGTCTGCTGGTTGTCTCTGTCGGCCGTCCGTGTGCTGGGTGTGAGTGTCTCTGTCGGCCGCCCGTCTACCGGTCGTCTCTTTCGGCCGCCCGTGTGTTGGTCGTCTGTGCTGGTCGTCTGTATGTGTTTGGCCTGTGTTGGTCGTCTGTGTGCTGGTCCCCTTTGTTGGTCGTCTGTGTGGTGTTTTCCTGTGTGCTGGTCCTCGTGTGCTTCTGTCATTCGTCGGTCGGTCGTCTGTGTGCCGGTCGTCTGTACTTGTTGCCTGTGTTTGGGTTTATAGTGTTGTTCCTCTGTGTGCTGGACGTCTGTGTGTTGGTTATCTCTGCTAGTTGTCATTACTTGTCATTAGTTGGCCCGGTGTTATTCGTCAGCTGTAATGGTGAGTGTGAGCCGTGTCCTTTAAAAGCTTTGAAGGTTTTGGTGTTTATCCGCCTCTCAGTCTTCACCTTAAGAGAAGAGAATGATGAAAGAACACTTTCCTTCTCGCGACGTCTTTAATCTTGATTAGTGTGTGAAGTACAGACGATGTGTTCCCGCCTGATCTATTCTGATGTTCGGTGTGTGAGCGCTTCGCCCTCGCCCTGAGCGACACACCGCTCTCAGGTCAGCGACCGCCTGTCTCACTGTACGGCCCGAGAGGAGCGGAGCTGATCCCGGGACAGCGCTCGGCGAGAAGTTAGAGGATTAAAGAAGGACGCCGTGAGAGAGGAATGCAGGAGGAAGTAGAACGTGCTGAATGGATGGAGTGGAAAGGTGCAGAGAAAAAGAGGGAGGGAGAGATAAAAAGAGAGTGAACGGGGTTGGGTTTTCCCAGCCTCAAAGCTTTTCTCATGTTCCTCCAGGGAGTGATCGGATTTACTCCACACCATTTACTCTGAGATCAGAGCGACACAGGGAGAGAGGAAGAGCTGACGGAGAACACACCTTTGTTACACACACACACACGGTCTAGATCTTGGGATCCTAGTCTCGGTGCGGTTCCTCACGCGGGTGGCAACACGGCTCTGAATCGACTCGGCTGCAGGAAGTGAATCACACGTGAGCTTTGGGTTACAGAGCCTCTTTCTCTTCCAGTCCAACCAGAAGTCCATCTTTTCTTCCTCACACACTTAATCGAACTGGATCAAACGCGTCGTGTGTTTAGGGTTGTAGAACCTTTTACTTTAATTCTTTAATTTTCCTTATTTTTATTCCTTCATCTCTTTTTGTTTTTCCCTTCTTGCTTCTATTTCTACATTTTTTTCCATATTTTTCTTCCTTCTGTCATTCAGCCTCAGTTATTTCCTTCACTTTCTTTCTTCTCTTTTGTTCTGACTTTTCTTCTTTCTTACCTTCTTTCCTTTATCTTCATGATTCCTAAACTTTCTTTCTTATTTCCTTTCTACCATTTTATTACTTTTCTTTCCTTTTGTCCATTCTTACCTTCTTTCCTAAAGTCCTAATGTTTTTTTTTTCTTTCTTCCTGCCTTCTTTATGCTTTCTTTGTTTTTTCTTTTTCCTGCTTCCTTATTCTTTCTGCCTTTTTTTTCTTCATTTCTTTCCTCCAATATGCTTTCCTTCTTTTTTCCTTATTTACTTCCACCTTCTTTTCTTCCTTCCTCCCTTATGATTTTTTTCCTTCTTTTTGCTTTCTTTCCTTCCTTATTCTTTTTTTCCCTTATTCATCCTTTCTTTCTGTCTTTTTCTTTTCTTCCTTCCTTCCCTCTTTCCTTTCTCTGTCTCTGACCCCGGCGATGGTGTTCTGTCTGACCTCTTTCTCTCTGTCTCTCAGGTGACTGACCCACACGTCTGATCTCTTCACCTTTACATTCACAGTTTATAGTCTCAGGTGGAGCGAGTGAGGGGTTTAACCCGCTAGATGAGCTGACGCGACGTGGTGTGACGTGGTGTGACGTGATGTGACGTGTGTGTTAGTTTTGTAGCTGGGAGCCGTGCGCTCTCACAGGCGATAAACCGCCGCAGTGTCGATGTGGAATAAAGCGCGCGGCCTCGCTGGAGTGCAGTAGGATAATTCATTAGAGGCGCACAAGCTGAGGAATGTGTGTGTGTGTGTGTGTGTGTGTGTGTGAGTGGTTGCTATGTGCTGATGTACAAGCGCTCGCAGGTGTCGCTGTCAGACGTTTTTAGCGTAGCAGATGTGACTTTAGTTACGTTGTCACAACAGGTTTTTATAAACTTCTGAACAATATTATTAGAGAGATCAAAGGGAAAGTAATGACCTTTAAGGTCAGAGGTGTATCTGGGGCACTGAACATGTACAAATGACTCGTTGCTGTGGAAACAATACCACAGCGCATTAACAAGCGCATGAATGTAACCCTGCGCTGCTGGCACAGAGAATTAATCAACAATCGGAACGCAGCGGCGCTGCGGGGTGTAGATGGCAAACACGTAGAAACTCGGTGTGTTTGTGTGTGTGTGTGTGTGAGAGACAGCAGCGTGTCATCGACCAACACTGACAACCATCTGCTGTACTGCTAAAACTGGCCACACACACATGTACGCACGTACGCATATGCGTAAATATGTCACGGACACTCGGGACGTGATGCACCCGTGTGTGTGTGTGTGTGTGTGTGTAGGTGGACACTCCTGTGGACACTCCTTCTATGGTGGCCTTATGTAATAGCTCTGTGTTTAAGAGAGTGATGGAGAGAGAGAGAGAGAGTTCAGCTGTTGCTCAGGCCATGTGGTGTAGGGGGGGCGTGGACAGGAATAGCAGCTCAGGGTTAACGCACATTTCCATCACCCACCCTGCTGTCACTCCCTCCTCCCTTCCTCCAGTCTCTCTCTCTCTCTCTCTCTTATTTATCTTGTTTCTATTTATCTCGTGCCCTCTCCCATCAGTCTCTCTCTCGGGTCCACCAAAGCAACAAGCCCAAAAAAAGTTCTCTCTCTCTCTCTCTTTTTTCTCTCTCTCTGACCATGTTTCATACTTTTCCCAGATGCCTGTGACACATAAACAAGGGTTGTTGTTTGCTGCGTGTCTCTCTTTCTCTCTTTCTGTTTTAAATGAATATATTAAGACTTGGTTATTTGTGTGTGTGTGTGTGTGTGTGTGTGTGTGTGTGTGTGTGTGTTCATGCGTGTGTGTGAGTGCGAGACGGTGTCAGGTGGTTTCGCAGTGACATACTTTCCACTTTCAGTCTGACTCGACATTGCTTTATATATGTGTGTGTGTGTGTGTGTGTGTGTTCCTGTATTGTAGACATTGTGAGGACCCGAACTCATCAAATGTCCTTTTTCTTCATACTCGTGACAGTGTTGATGGGCAAAAATGTAAAAAGTGCGTTCATTTATATTTCGCCACGCCCGCAAAACTTCAGGCAAACCGTGTAAGAGCGTCTCCCAAGACATGTGATGTCTGTGAACGTTCCGGGGACGCAGCCCAGCTACCGCAGACGTGCTGCCTTTTATAGGGCGCCATTACTTTTGCACTAACCACGGAGCGACACGGGTGCTCTCGAAACGTTCCACATAACGAACGGCGTTAAACTGAGTGAATGAAACCTGACGGCGTAATTCAGTAATGAAGTCGCGGGAGGGTCGTACTTTCCCGTCAGCTGTGCGCAGAATTTACAAACTACAGATTCCACCGTGGTTTCAGACGATCAAGGTTGTTCACCATGACCTCATTTCACGTGTAAACGCTTCTCTAAATGATTTAGAAATAAATATCTATGCTAAATGAGACAAAAATAATAGCAAATTGACGGATGTCCTCATAATCACCGTCTGTGTGGGTATATATATATAGATATATAGATACGAGTGTGTGTGTGTGTTTGTGAAAGAGATTGATGTATTGACTTGACAGGAAGTCTGCGTGGGCGGTCTGCTTGTCAGTGAGATTTAATCCCTCCGTGTCCCTCGGCAGACTTTGCCATGTGGGTGAAAAGATGACGGAAAATATGATGTCTCGGTCACGTCTCCGTCCTCGCTAGGTTCCTTTTCGTGTTTCATTTTGCGTCGCTCATCCACCTCTTTTATTTTAATTCACAGAACAGATGAGTTAAATTTACTCACAGAGCATGTCCTTTTAAAACCAAAAATGATTGAGAATTTTACCAAGCGATGACTTGAATACCAAGCCCAGTTAATGTGTGTAGTTCCTTGAATGACCACTAGGAGCTTCAAAAGCAAGTCAATTCTCATTCAGCTCCAAATTTATAACAGAAATAAACACCAAGATGGCGACGTCCAGAGCTCCCAGAGTTGAGCTTCGAAACCGCTCTTCAGAAAACCTGTTCTTTTTATACAGTCTATGGCATTAACTAACCTGTCCTGAAGCCCCGCCCCTTTTCCTCATCTCATATGAGTAGCATTTCAACTGGTGCTTTCTTATCAACTTGATTTTTCTACTTTAAAAGGTGCCTTCGTAACTGCCTTAGCTAACAAGTGTATAACAAACATCAATGGTGTGAAAGCAATACGTATTCGGTAGAAACTGGACTTCGAATTTACAGTTTAGATTTTTATATACAGTGGCACGAAAAAGTTTGTGAACCATTTGGAATTTCATGGTTTTCTGCATTAATTTGCCATAAAATGTGATCCGGTCTTCATCATCTAAGTCAAGTGTATTAATAAATCTAATGTGCCCAACTGTGGGACCACCACCCTCACCACCGTCCCCCGTCCCCCAACCTTGGCCGTGCTAACCTCAACCAGGCGCTTCCTGTAGCTGTTGATCAGACCTGCACAAGAGTTTCACATACGTTTTTTTGGCTACTGTATATTGTAAATTCGTACAATGCACAAGTTGAAATTATGTAAAATTCGGATTCGTGCTACGATACGTTTCCAGCTATACAGTCTGATGGAAGTGATTGGGCTAAAGTAGGCTAAGCTACGATTTTTGTTATAGTTTTTTTTAAAGACATTTTTAGCAAGCGATCGATGAGTTTATGTAAAGTAATGTAACCCGTCTGATGATTGTGCGCTAACGTGAATGGCATGTTAACGATTTCGTTTTTAATTTATTAATGCTTTCAGCTTAAAAACAAGCAGGCACTCCGCAATATCTACGACTAGTAATAACTATTATAATATTCTGCAATTCTCCAAATGTTTTAAGCTTTTTAGCTAGTTTTTCCAAGATACTCAAGTGCTTGTGTATAGAACGTTAATCAATTAGTGATCAAGGGAGGCGTCAGTGATTCTGGAGAATAATTGTTGATATTTGTGCTCAACATCCAACATCAACATGGTCTTTCACAAGCTCCGCCCACAAAATTCAAGGTGGAGACACTAACAACAAGTAACTAATTACAAAATTACTGTCATTAAAAAGTAATCGGTTACATCGCAGCGTTACTTTCTGATAAAAGTCACTAGTTCGAGTACTTTTCCGTTGCATAAAATGAGAACTCCTTTGTGATTCCTCATGCATGTTGTTTTAGTCAAGACCTTTATAATTATTCTACCATCATCACTCAGCGAAGTTTGGCCCGTAATCTGTTAACTGAATTAAATGAAATGAAATATATTAAATATTAAATGAAATTATATATATAATTAAATATTTAGATTTTAAAACAATCACTTCAGAGTTATTAATTAATTAATTAATTGAAATTACGGCATGTTACCACGACTCATGGTATAAATCTCATCCTGTCTGAATTCAGCTCTTTTTTTAAAGCACTCGGAATTAATTCTCAGTCCGTTTCAGGTTTGATTTTTTTTTCTCTCTGAACCAGCACACTACAATACATATTCCCTTTCTGATTAGCCGGTTGCTTAGCTGGTGTGCTAACTAGCTTGTTTGCTAACAAACTCTATACTGTATCTAAATACTAGCACCCTGAAACCCGCTCACATGATCTCATCTCATCATCATTCTCTTCTTTTCAAAATCTAAATATGGAACCAAACCGAGATTTGTTCTGATTTAAAGGACTCGATGGGGCTCGTTCAGGGAGGAAAGCAGGAATAAACGGCGGTCGAGGGGCCAGGGATCTCTGAGTGACCTCAATATTTAAGAGGTCCTTAAGTCTTACTTTTATGTGTGAGGAAATAAAGTGACGAGGATATAAAGTTTTAATATTGCATATAAATAAGATCTGAGGGTTTATGGCCAATGCTGTAAATCAAGAGAATGAGATGAATGGCTGTGGTGTGTGTGTGTGTGTGTGTGCGTGTGTGTGTGTGCGAGATATTAGCATGCTTGTGGTTCCTGTACGGATCACTGGAGCAGGAGGAGGATTAGTCTCGTCTCATGGTGCATGGTGACAATACAAAGGAATCACCAAACTCTCTCTCTCACACACACACACACACACACTACACACACATGCACACTACACACACATGCACACTACACACATGCACCGTACACAAAAACAGTTTAAACCATGTATGAACGCAAACGTATTACAACACTACATCACCCTTTTATGACAACTGTTGTAACGCTCTGATTAACAAAACTATTACCCTTCAATAGTTGTATACTGTATCTTTTGTAAATCTTGTTTTCTTTGTTGGTTTTGGTGCAACCTAGTTTATTTGTATAATACACTTTTGGTTTTTGCTAATTGGCCGTCGTGTTCTCGTTCTTGCCCTCGGGTTTTTAAAGCATCGCAGGCACTAAGATAAAGATCTCTCAGTTTATTTAAATTAATCTGATCGTTACACTGTGACAATTTAGAACAACAAACTGGTTTTAGCCCTAAATGAGTTTTCCATCTAAAGCAGAACGCATGACTGGGCAGTATATTTGTGGCCTGTCACATTAAAGCAGGTATTAAGTCAGACTTTAGGTGATTTGAGTTGTGCATATTTACAGATTCCTGCTTCAATATGCGGCTTCTTAAGTTTTGGACTGCATCATGTCCGGTGCCTGAGATGTGGTCAGTGAGAGTTTTGTTTACAAGGAGCGCCGTGAGAAAATCACTGAAATCCTAGTTTTACACTGTTTAAAAGAGGATCATCTGCTGTAATTTTGACACCAGGATTTCCCTGCTAGTCGTCAAATTACCAGGATTTATAACGAAGAAATGCATGTTTTTGTAATCTGGAGTAATCAGATTGTCTAGTGCTCATTAAAGTGTTTTAGTAGAATGTTTGGGATTAAAACTTTCTCAATTCTGTTGAAGGATCTGGATGATGAGGTATTTATCAAGCAATTTTTGGTGAAATTGAAAGTTTCCGGCGCAGTGGTAAAGCGCTCGCCCTATCATCCGGAGATCGCTGGTTCGATTCCTGGGTGATGCTGTAACCTTTCACAGCCGAAGGTCTAGAGAGAGCTGATTGGCCGAGCTCTCTCAGGGGGGAGGGATGAGAGGTACTTGGTGCTCCCACATTAATCACGGCTCTACAGCCAATCAGGGGCGTCTGTGAGCTTACGCAAGCGGAAGGAGCGGATAGCGCTTTCCTCCGAGTGTGTTACTCCGTCCACAACGGTGCGTGAGCGAGCAGTTCGAAAAGATGCGGTAGGTTGACGTCACGTAGTTCGGAGGAAACACGTGACAGTCTTCGGCCCTCCCGACTGAGTGGTAGTAGTAGCCTCAATGTGGGAGCCCCCTAGTGACGGGGAGGAATTGGCTACGACGAAATTAGGGAGAAAATCGGGAAGAAAAAAAAAAAGAAATTGAAAGTTTCTGGTACTGGACCCTTATCAGGGTGCCAGTCTATCACAGGACACACTCATTCACACACTACGGGAAATTTGGAAACGGCAATTAGCCTAATCTGCATGTCTTTGGACTGTGAGAGGAAACCGGAGTACACAGAGTACCCTAACAAGCACGGGGAGAACATGCAAACGCCGCACACACAGACCCCGAGGCGGGAGTCGAACCCTCGACCCTGGAGGTTGCAAGGTGACAATGCTAAACACTACGCCACTGTGCCACCTGGTCGACTTGATATAACGAGTCACATTTATCTTTTGCTGCTATTGGATCATCATAAAAAGAGCATGTACTGTAGTTTACATTTAAATTTCTCTGTACTTTATCCATTATAAAGAAATGAATTATTTTATTGCCTCAAGATTAATCAGGACGATGTCGGGTTTTTGTGTGTAGAGTATCGTGACTGTGTTTCGCTGCTGGTGAACAGGGGATAGGTGTGTGTGTGTGTGTGTGTGTGTGTGTGTGTGGCTTGTTTGTGCACAGAAGGAGGAGAATTATCCATTCTGATTAATTAAAACAAACTGAAACCCTTAATGTCGTTTTATGAAGTTTTAGAATTACCCCGGCTTAGTGTAGATGCAGTCTAAAGATTTATCTCATTTGGTAATACAATAAAAATATAAAATACATTTAAACCCAGTAGGCTAGGTAAAAATCTATTTATATATCTATCTATAACAAAACTGCATACTTTTATTTCAATTTAAATTTTTGAGGGGTTTCTGATCAAATAAAAGTAACACCAACGAATGTTGTTGTGCCTGAACGTCAAAGCCGATTATGCCGACTGTGTGTTTCCACAACGTCACTGTAATATTTCTATTAAAATTGTATTTCAGTTCATGCCTCACAGGGCGCGGGCTCTGAGCGCCGACTGCATGACCCCCCACGGCACCATCCTGCACCAGACGCTCGACTTCGACGAGTTCATCCCGCCCATCCCCCCTCCGCCGTACTACCCTCCAGAGTACACCTGCACCCCCGTCCTGGAGGGACACAGGTACGGTCACACTGAGGAACACACACTCATGCACACACACATACTGTGTATACACTGCGAAGGAATCCTACTCAAGAATTTTAGGCATAATATGTAGAGATGATACACTTTCGCTCAAATATGATTTGACGAACCCACGGTCGAGCAGGCCAGCCGTGATGTCACACTATTAACCCCTCAATGTTCGTTATTTTGCTGTAACAAGAAAAAGACGCATCTTGATATAATTTGCCATGAATTGTTACTTTTTAATTATTGACATGACATAAAAAACATAATCTCTTCCTTTTTCTTATCTCTCTCATGAAATGAATAAGTGTGTCTCGTTATTGAGGAACTGCGCAGAAGTTGCATAAACTCTGTCTATAATATCTAAATATTAATATATAAATCTATAAAAAACTGATATCCTGAAGATGTCAGAAAGTTGCAGCTTTACCTTCGCCTGGTACAAAGCAGTGACGCTGGAGACTCCGTCCATAAATGTTCAATTAATCTTCATACAAACAAACTACTCATCCATTCGAATGTTTTTTCGTTTTAATAGTAAGATGTTTTTAATGCATTATACAAGTCTCTGAGTATGAGCTGTCGCTATAGGAACAATATTAGAAGGATTTATTTATTTGTTTGTTTGTTTATTTAAATCTTGTTACTTTTCAGAATAATAGTAACTAAAATATATTATTACAATTCACATTTTCATGTGATGATGTTTTGGAAACTCAAATTCTTAAAAATCTTAAAGAATAAACTCTATGTACAGTCCTGTGCAAAGGTTTTTGCACCCCTTTTGCAGAGACAAAAACTTGGCAAAAATGAGAACCAAAGTCCTAGAGAACTATTCCTTAAGACTACGTTAAAAATACAAGACAGTAAGCAAAATATGAAGAAATGAAGGGGTACAGTACTGTAATACTAGCTGAATACCTTGAATTTAGAAAGTCTAAAATACAAACCAAACTAGAGGAACATAGTGCTGTAACGTGGCTGCATGATGTTTCGGAAAAGCGGGTGTAATTAAAGGAAGGTGAAGCACGAAGGTGACGACCCACACTGTGAAACAGCTGTGTGTGTGTGTGTGTGTGATGAGCGGGAGTGTGTGTTGAGGGAGTGGGTGTTGGGGTCTCAGTGTGAATCCTCCATTGATTCTCTCGCTTCAGTAAAAACCCGCAGATGAGTCACTTTGGCCCGGGGTCGCGCTCACCCTGAAGCCGGGAATACAGAATAAACTGAATAATATATAAGTTATGTTTTAAAATAAAAATCACAATCCAAACATTGACATTCTGGACCGCTGTGGGATCACAGAGACGAGCAGAAGAACTTTTTCTACCTCTGTAGTGTAAAATAGTGAAAAAAATAAAATACTGCAGTAACTGATCTCATCCTGACACAGAATTTAAAAAGTACACACGTGAATTACTAACAAAGGTAACAAAGATATATATATATATAATATATCTTTTTGTAAGTCGCTCTGGATAAGAGCGTCTGCCAAATGCCTAAATGTAAATGTAAATGTATAATATATATGCATGAAACCCAATCTGAAAAAAGCTTCATCAGTTTTAACACCACAGTGTTAAATAGAGTTCTGATGGTTCAGAAGGTTTTTTTCTTTTCCTTGAGTAATTTTCTCTAATAGCGGCATGGACAGATGTTCCAGCTGCAAATCACATGGACTTTTTTTTATGAACAATCCACCAAATCTAATACTAAAGAAACAAAAATAAATAAATAAATAAAACCTAAAAAAAAAGTGCATTAACACTGACATGGTGAGGTTTTCTATAAGAGTTGTTTTTATTTTAATGGAAGGAGTCTCCAGTGTTAGTGCTTTACAACAGTCAAAGGTACGACACAGGACAGGTGATCATTTCTGATAACTAGGAATGTAGAGATTTCATATACAGAGTCAGACCAAAAAATGTATACACACTTCAGGAAAAGAAAAACGTATAAACATTTGTATGAAACAAAAAACATTTGTATGAATATTCATAAATAATGTATTGCTATATGTTATATATTGATATATATGATGATATTATGATAATAATATGATAATATTATTATTATCATATTAATATAATATACATCATACTATTTTTCTTTTCCTGAAATGTTGCCTTACTCTGTATATATAATTTAAATATAAAACACAACGTATTTTGTGCTTGGCTAAAGTTCTTGAATCATTTTTGGAAATGATAATTGCTACATATTTTAATTTTATTAAGTTTGTAGAGGAGATATGTGAAATAAAGTTTTATTAAATAAACAAATAATTATGCAGCATGGTGGTGTCGTGGTTAGCACTGTGGCCTCACAATTCCAGGGTCCTAGTTTGATTCCCGCCTCGGGGTGTGTGTGTGCATGGAGTTTGCATGTTCTCCCCGTGCTTGATGGGTTTCCTCGGGGTTCTCCGGTTTCCTCCCACAGTCCAAAGACATGCAGATTAGACTGATTGCCGTTTCAAAATTGTGTGTGTATGTGTGTGTGTGTGTGTGTGTGTGTGTGTGCATCCTGTCCAGGGTGTACCCTGTGTACCCTGTGTACTCTGACTTGTCCCCAAGTCTCCTGGGATTGGCTCCAAGCCCCCCTGCGACCCTGTATACAGGATAATCGCTATAGAAAATGAATAAATGAAAAACAAAAATTCTGATATTAGTGTCTGTGATATGACTGGGTTTGTACTTTATGGAATATAATTTTTGTTGGTGTTGTTTGCTTGTTTGTTTATAAATACATACTGTAATTCGTATAAACTCAGAATATTCTCCACTCTCTGTGTGAGTTTTTGTTTGTTATTTGGAGTGAAGATTAACTTGAAATATCTTTTCTTCCCTTCGTCAGAGGTCTGCATCTCGACTTCCCTCACTCCCCCTTCAGTGCCATATACGGTGTTCCCATTAACAGCCCGGGCATCGTGTATCCAGCTGAGCTGCCTCCTCCGTACGAGTCGGTGGTTGGTCAGACCCCCGCCAGCCAGGTAACACACACCTTCACTTTTCTCCATAATCACGAAACTGTATCATGCTTTGTTTATTTCCTAAATATTAACAAAAGAATTCTAAGCCTCCATGATACTGTACATGTGATAAATCTTTTTGTAAGCAAATCTGGAGAATTTCTTTGACTTTATAATCTGTATATTATGAGATATCATTTTGTTTTTGCTAACAGCACATTGGTGTGTAGGAGGTACAGGATGCATCGGGCTTCATAACTGTTTGTTACTTGCTGTCACGTAGTTCGGAGGAAACATGTGATAGTCTTCGGCCCTCCCGACTGAGTGGTAGTAGTAGCCTTAATGTGGGAGCCCCCAAGTGACGGGGACGAATTGGACACTACTCCCACAAATAAGGGAGAAAATTGGGGAAAAAATCAAAAAAAAAAAAAAAGGAGCGATTGAATGTTTTTAGGGTTTATATGGAACGATTGTCGTAACCAGCAGATGACCTGATTTTGGAATCGAATTCCAACAGGGTAAAGGTCACAACAAGGTTAAATGTCTAAAAGAGTTTTTCTTTAATGGTTTCTTTCTGTTTGAACTACATGTTAATGATATTTCACCAGTGACAAGAAGAACAAACTTGTTTCTGGTTTAAATAACAGTGATTAAACACACACAGTGGTTCACACACCGTTCAGTGCTCTTCTGTCTGTAGCGCTTTTTATAATCAACTTGTCACAAAGTAGCTTTCTAAAAACATCCTTAATAAACAAACTACAAGAACAAAATATTTTCACAGAAAATTAAACAAAGATAACCAAATAAATACAAAATACAGTTTTTAAATTATGATTTCCTTTATTAAGGGTAAAAATCTGTCCCAAACCTGCCTATGTGAAAAAGTAATTGCCTCCTAAACCTAATAACTGGTTGTGCAACCCTTGGCGGGGACAACTGCAACCAAGCGTTTGTGATAACTGACGATGAGTCTTTCACATCGCTGTGGAGAAATTTTGGCCCGCTCTTCTTTGCAGAATTGTTTCAATTCAGCCACATGAGGGTTCTTGAACATGAATGGCCTGGTTAAGGTCATGCCACAGCATCTCAATCAGATTTAAGTCCAGATTTAAGGTTTTTTTTTGGTTGGTTTAGTTTTTTGAGCGATTCAGAGGTGGACTTGCTGGTGTGTTTGGGATCATTGTCCTGCTGTATAACCCAAGTGCACTTGAACTTGCGGTCACAAACTAATTCTGCTGCAGGATTTGCTGGTCGTGTGCTGAAATCATTTTCATCAATTACGGCAAGTCGTCCAGATCCTACAGATGTAAAGCAGCCCCAGACCATGACACTACCACCACCATGTTTCACTGTTGGTATGATGATCTTTTTATGGAACGCTGTGTTAGTTTTACGTCAGATGTTTAATGGGACGCACACCTTCCAAAAAGTTCAACTTTTGTCTCATCCGTCCACAGAATATTTGTTCAGAAGTCTTGTGGATAATCAAGTTGTTTTTTGGCAAATGTGAGCCAAGTCTTTGCGTTCTTTTTGGTCAGCAGTGGCTTTCGCCCTGGAACTCTCCCATGGATGGCTTTTTTGCCCCCAGTCTCATTCTTATTGTTAGATCATGAACACTGACCCCAACTGAGGCGAGTGAGGCCTGCAAGTCTTTAGATGTTGTTCTGGGTTCTTTTATAAGCTCCTGGATGAGTCGTAGGCCAGCCGCTCCTGAGAAGGTTCACCACTGTTCTGAGTTTTCTCCATTTGTGGATGATGGCTTTCATCGTGGTTCACTGGAGTCCCAAAGCCTTAGGAATGGCCTTGTATCCCTTTCCAGACTGATACATGTTAATTACTTCTGTTCTTGAATTTCTTTATGATCTGTTGCTTTTCGAGATCTTTTATCGTGCTTCACTTTGTCAGACAGGTTGTATTTAGTGAGTTAAGGATGATCAGTATAAGCAGACTCTGATTAAAGGTCTTTATAATTACAGCAGCAGCTCAGAATTGTAGCGAATTGAATGTAATTGCAATGAGGGCACAGAGAGCGGTTCATCCTAAAAGGCTGGAGGTAAGAAAATGATTTGAAGGAGAAAAGATTGAATTATCAGCGTATCTCTGTGTGTGTGTGTGTGTGTGTAAAAGACAAAGAGACATTGGAGCCTGTGATAAACGGCGATCATTAAGGACACTAGGAGATTTCCCTCTGCAGTTGACCTCATTCACTGCTGACCTCCAAAGACCCGATCTTCGAGAGCGCCGTCCTCACGTCAGGATTCACTGCACATAAAAACGCCTGATGACAGTTTCATTTGCGTGAGGGCCGCGGACACGACACGAACCCTCCAAATGGCAATAGATCAGCGGTTTTCTTTTATTATTTCATTTTTGTTCACGTAGGCATTCCTGCGCTCCTAATACGGATTACGAGGCCGCTGTTCTGGGGATTCGCCATCCTCCGATAGCGTTAGACCTTTTCAATTACTCTCATTCATCTGCGCAGAGCCGCACTGAAGAGCTCTCCTCATGCACTCATGGCTGGGTGGAAAAATAAATGTAAAAAAATAAATCTGAGTGGCTTTTGCAGTGAGGTATAATTTGTGGAGGAGCTTCGCCGAAGCTGAGCAGTCAGGAAGAATTCCACAGCGTTAATAAAAAAAATAAAGAAAAAATTGATAATAATTTGTTTGATTTTCTCCTGGCGGATGCAATATCGACTAAAGACAGCAAGAAAGAACTGTTGTGTGTGACTGGTGATTAAACACGGCACAGGAACTCATTTCAACACAGCACATTATTTTCCTTTTTATCACTGAGGCCTTTTTAAGAATCCAGACAGGAATATTGATTTACACACAGCTGTCTGTTCTAAATATAAACATGATTTTAAATCGGCACTGGGATTTTTATGGGCGCAGTTCTGACCAATTTCACTCCACAGCTCCCTGTTTGCCAGTCGGGTGCAGGATAGAGAAACCTGCTGGATTAATTACACCTACTTTATGTCATCATGAACATATTTTCTTCTACACCAACACTGTAAGACCTTCATCACTCTTCTGCTTGAAGGAGCAAAAGGAAAAAAAATATCCACTCTGTGCAGTACAATAATGTACAATATTTAATTTATGCATATTTACAATATTGTAAAATATTAACTATTGTGATGATCCATAGCAGCTGAGATTTATTGTTGTGTGTATTTACAGGATTTTGCGGTAGCCACCAGTTGTTGCTGGAACAAACTAGGAATTTTTTTTATTAATTACTTTGTTTTTTATTGAATGATTTTCCAAGAAATTAGTGACTGTTTCATATGTGACCCGTCACGTCAAATCAGGTAATTGAGTTATGCATATTTACAAGTTCCTGGTTCAGGACTGGAGCCTATCCCAGGGGACTCAGGGCACTAGGCAGGGTCCACTCTGGACGGGGTACCAATCCATCACAGGGCACACGCACACACTCTCAAACACACTACGATCAATTTGAAAATGCCAGTTAGCCTACACTGCGTGTATATATATATATATATACACCTCATTAGATATATACAA
>JAOVVA010000037.1:2331987-2348654 GCA_028565275.1 Leiocassis micropogon | reverse complement strand
TATTGTTTATTTTGATTAATCACGCAGCCCTACTTTTTTTTAATTTTTTTATCTGTTCTTGTTCTTTGTAGTTGTTATATCTTGACATGTCTTGAGTTTTACTGTTGAATGTTTGTTGATGTTGGATTATATATATATATATATATATAAAAAATAAATTTTTTTTTAGGTATTTCTTCATTAAGCACGTCCCTCCACTGAGCGAGGAGCAGCTGACCCGTAAACCTGCACTGCCCTTAAAGACGCGCAGCACGCCCGAGTTCTCCCTGGTTATAGACCTGGTGAGTCCCGGAGCACAGCATTAAAGGGAGACGTGTGAAGAAGCTCTTGAGTTTATTTTCCTATGACATCATGTCTGATGAGTTTACCACTACAATAGTTTTTCAAGAAAAACACATTTAATTTCCAGTATATTTTGTTCTGATTTACTGTGTAACTGTTTGTTGCGTTGTTTGTTTAAAGGATGAAACTTTAGTTCATTGCAGTCTGAACGAGCTGGAAGATGCAGCGCTGACGTTCCCCGTGCTCTTCCAAGATGTTATTTACCAGGTAATTAAAATCACTAAATCTGTCTGTAAATAATTACTGTAATATCTCTCAGCTCGGCTAATATTGTAATCTAATTATAATTATTATTTAATAACATGAAATCTGAATGATTAAAGTTTAATGCAGGTCTGAAGTTTCTCGATAGAGATATTGATCTGAATACATGTTTTTTTTTTTTTTTTTTTTTTCTGGGCTGTTTCAAAATGCAGACATTGTTGTGTCCATTCCTTTAGTCACGTTTTGTCGTAAATCCGGATTTAATAAATAATTTAGATTTTTTAATTATAGTTTGTTTACGGCTGTTAATTTAGTTAATAGCTAGTATAAATTACCAAAAAGAAAAAAAAAGTCATATTAGAAATCTAAAACCTGTACCATGTATTCTGCTTATATTTTACCTCACAGTAAGTCACAATAAATTTATAATTATTTTAATATCTAGGATTAAATTGTTTTAGTTGAAATTATTTGTGTAACATGACAACCCCGCCCCCACACACACATACACACCCCTCCAGAAATGTGTTACAAGAAAAAAGGAAGTCTATTTTTAAGTTAATTAATAAAAAAAAAAAATTCGTGACATTTAAAAACGTTTCCGAAAGGCGTATTTAGTCACCTGACTGGGGATCGTTATGGTATTTGAGTCAGAAACATGACTGTTACAGAGATGAACAGAAAGATTCACAACCACATAACAGATCCTACAAAGAAGAGACATAAACTGGCACCAAACACTTTTTAATCAAAGTCGAGAACACAGAAAGGACAGTTAGTTGTTTACAGATGGACCTCATGTGAGTTATGTGCATTTTGCATCAATTTGCACAAATGCATCTTCAAAGCAAAATTCAATTTCACTTTAATATGTCTGCATCATGTTTTTCATACTTTTTCAACTCTACAATCTCAACAAAAAAAAAATCTGTGTCTTATTCCATGATTATTTGGAAAGCTTAGCTCAGTTACATTCTATAAAGGTAAACAAATACACATGTGATGTCATTCTCAAAGACAGTTTTAAACAAAAAGAAAAGCTCCACAAGAGGGCGATAGTGCGCCACTTTAATAGACACGTTTGAGGGGAAATTAGCTGAAGTAAAACAGGTGAACTAAAGGTGAACAGACGGATGTCCACGAGTTTTTTAATTTTGATTTCTGTACTTTTATCTCGATCACAGCTTATACTTCTCGTGATGACCTTATAACATAACATAACTGTAAGTCATTTTTTTTAAGTGGAATATTTTCTGTGTGAATCACATTTTTTAATGCGATATCCCGACCGCAGTCCTCTTCTTAAGGTCATTGTTTACCTGAGACAAGCGTACAGAGATTCCCTCGTCTGTGATGTACAGCATGTTTGCCTCATCACACATTTCATCTTTATGTAGAACGAAAATCATGATATAAAAATAAGAGCAGAGGAATGCAGACAAAACTCTCTCCTGACTTCCTCAAATATCTGTCTTTCCAAACGCCTGACCAATTTTATCCGTGATCTTTTTGTTTAAAGTTTTTGTACTTTTTTGTTCATACTCTTGTTTTTATCGTGTGTGTTTGCACCTGAGTGACCTGGTTTTCTTCTTCCTCCACAGGTTTATGTACGCTTGAGGCCGTTCTTCAGAGAATTTCTCCAACGGATGTCTCACATTTATGAGGTAGCATTGGTGTTTTTTGTTTTTGTTTCCCCATCCTTTACAAAAGTTGATCAAAGAGTTCTCACGAGATCTCACATGCTGTTAATGTCCGTGATTACACGTGTGCTTTAATGTTATTGTATTTATTTGACAAATATGGATTTGTTGTTTTTTATCATTTAAATAAAGGCATTGATTGTTTTAACTGCTATAAAATATAGATTTTAGCTTCTGCTGTTTTCCACCTCAGATTATTCTCTTCACCGCTTCAAAGAAAGTTTACGCAGATAAGTTGCTGAACATCCTCGATCCGAAGAAGCAGTTAGTTCGGTAAGTGGATCTCTTTCTCTCGCTCTCTCTCTCTCTTTCTTTCTCTCGCTCTCTCTCTCTCTCTCTCCCTCGCTTGCTCATTCTCTTTCTCTTTCTCTGTCTCTCACTCCTTCGCTCTTCTTCTCTCTTTCTCTATCTCTCTTGCTCTTTCTCTCTCGCTCTTGCTCTTTCTCTCTCGCTCTTGCTCTTTCTCTCTCGCTCTTGCTCTTTCTCTCTCGCTCTTTCTCTCTCTCTCTCTCTCTCGCTCTTTCTCTCTCTCGCTCTCTCGCTCTTTCTCTCTCTCTCTCTTGCTCTGTTTCTCTCGCTCTTTCTCTCTCTGTCTCTTGCTCCTTCGCTCTTTCTCTCTCTCTCTCTCGATCTTTCTCTCTCTTGTTCTTTCTCTATCTCTCGCTCTCTCTCTCTCTCTCTCTCAGCTTGCAGAGTTTTATCAAAACAAGGAAGGAACTGCGATTAGTTATTAGCCTGTGAGCGAGTCAGCTAGTTGGGGAATAACACATGATGAGGAATAAAAAATAATAAGGGTGTTCAAGTCTCAATAGACAGAACACAGTGTATGAAAACTCCCTTTATGTCTCTATATAATCCCCTGATACACTAATGCACTTCTCCCAGTGTTTCACTAGTGCTTGGTTTCCTCAGTACGCCGGACCGCCTGCATCATGTCTGAAACACCGGCCTTCCAGGAACTCCTTTAACGGCCCAAACATGTGGAAATACGGATGTGGCGATAACTCGCAGCCGAGTTCCAGGTGGTGTTGGTGAATGAGTGTGTGTACAGTTCACACAGACAGATGCGTCTCTTCTGCAAGGTGGCGAAGTTATCCGTCGAATATCAAGGATCTATAAATAAATATAATTATGTTGTTAACGGTCGTCTGTAGTGGCTCCTTGTTGTATTTAGTGGAGCACTTTAACGCCGATCTGTTCCACTCGCTCTCACTCGCAAGTATAATCCACACCTGTGAGAAACAGTGATGATGTGTCGTTACACCACAGCTGTTTAAAACACAACAGGGTCATTGTGTACATTTATTGAAAGTCACTGACGTGACACATGAATATGCGTCGCCTTACAGCTAGTAGAATGTAAAGTTGTCTATAGAGGAGTAAGTGTAATAACAGCCTGCCGCTGGTGCGCCGTGTTTGATTACCGCGCGGGTGAGATTCAGCTCAGGCCGACTAGTGAAGAGTCCATGTGATATTCAGGTGTCGACTCTTTGGTTTGTCTGCATTATTCAGTCTTATCCTGGTGCTGAAGTGAAAACCAATACATTTCTTTCCACTCTTTCCGTGTGTGTGTGTGTGTGTGTGTGTGTTTTTCAGGCACAGATTATTTCGCGAACATTGTGTCTGTGTCCAGGGAAACTACATCAAAGATCTGAACATTCTCGGGAGAGATCTCTCAAAGACCATCATCATCGACAACTCGCCCCAAGCCTTCGCGTATCAGGTGAGGAATAAAGTCTACTGTGAAATTAAACGCCTTTTCTACTTGGGTGTCTCGAATAAGCCCCGCCCCCTGGATGAGCTAACGTCACTGTCCTTGATTGGTTGATTTATTTTTATTAAAGTGCGTTGCTCTTAACAGTAATAAACAAAATGTATCCTTGGCTGAAGTTAGATGACCATCACCAGACATCGAGGTGAAATAGACCAATCAGTGAACTTTAACGAATTATTAGAATTAAACCTGAATTTTAGATGTTTCTTAATTTCTAGGTCTCTAGGATTATTGTTGTTTTAAAAAGATTATTTGATTAATATAAAACAAATGGTCATATTGTAAGTCTCCTTCAATCCTCAAGTCTTTGTAAGATATTGTGTTTAATCAACAAGGCGTATGAAGACTTACAAAGACCTGCTGACTGAAGACGTTCGACTTGGAATACAAAGACATTTTCTTTGATGATAAAGAGTTTCTAAGACTTGCATAGTCTTGGGCTTCATTCATGAATTATTCGTAAGCCTTTGTCTTCAATTAGTAAGTCTTTGTACTTCATCGTTTCATGGAACAAATCTTCTTAAGTCTTTTGGAAGTCTTTGTCTTCAGTCAATAAGTTTTGTTCTCCTTCAATCAAGAAGTCTTTGTAAGTCTTTGTCCTCAATAATGGAAAGTCTTCTTCAGTCATCAAGTTGTTGTGTTCAATCAGCATGGCGTAACGAGACTTGTTGCTTGTAGCCAAAATCTTGTTTATTGAAAACAAAGAGATACAAAGACTTGAAAAAGAAGACATTAAAAGATTTCTTTTCTTTGATGACGGACTTTCTAAAAGTCTTTGTAAGTCTTTCGCTTCATTCAAGTCATTGTTTTTGTCCAGAAACTCTGAACAGAAGCCAAACTATAATTAGGAATTACTCGTTTGTTTGTTTGTTTACACACGTGTTTATGAGTCAGTTAACTAAATGGCGGTGGTGTTTGTGACTCACAGCTGTCTAACGGGATCCCGATCGAGAGCTGGTTCATGGACAAGAACGACAGCGAGCTTCTCAAGCTGGTGCCTTTTCTAGAGAAGCTTGTGGAACTGGTACGTCTCTCACCGCAGGTCTTCTGTCCACATTTAATGTGTTCGTATGAAGAGGAAAAAGAAAGTCCTGCTTTTGTCAGTGGTTTGTCACTTCTTTTATTTTTTTTCTTTTCTTCTCATCATTTGCTTTCCCTCTCTCCAGAACGAAGATGTGCGACCGCACGTACGTGAGCACTTCCGTCTACACGACCTGCTGCCCCCAGACTGAAGCGCGAGACCGGGGACGTCCTCAGCTTAAACAAACACAAGTAATAAAGACTGACCATGATGACAGACCAGCCTTTCTGCTTAAAAAATAATAATGTATAGCGTTGCCTTTTATTTCCTTTCTGCTGTTTGAGTCCTGATAGGAGAGAAAGAAAAAGAAGACGGAGTATGATTTATCGACTCTGGTGTACAGAAGACAAGGCTGTAGGATGTCCCCTCTCTCTCCCTCTCTCTCTCTCTCCCTCTCTGTAGGATGTCCCCTCTCTCTCCCTCTCTCTCTCTGAGTCGCAGTGATGTTAGGGTTTTTTTTTCTTTCATATGTACTAAATCTGTTTTTTTTTGTTGTTTTTTTTGTTCTCTTCAAACCCTGAAGTGAACAAGCGCAATGTAAAGAAAAGGAAGATCTCGTTTATTTCCAGTGGTACTGTCGTTTCGTTCGTTTGTTTTTTCTTAAGGGGGAGAAAAGTGTTTACTTTTAATTTTATTATTAGTTTTCTTTCTTTTTTTTCTCTCTCTCTCTCTCTCTTCCTGAAACATATTATTCAGAAACTCTTCTGTATTTTTAACTCATTACGGTGAAACAGATTCGGTTAGGAATATTAGACTGGACCAGCCAAAATGGCCATTTTAATAGGAACTTCTACAAGTCTGACTGTTCTCTTGGAACAGCACAGCATCGCCTCGTCTCACTATGGACGTAATCAAACCAGCTCACAAAGAACAACCAGGCCACAGTCAGAGTCACAGAGATCATATTCTTATTTTTCATCATCTTGATTTTTTGATCTGATCGATTAACTGATTGCACAAACGAGCAGCTGTTCCTATTAAAGTGGCCGGTGACTGTAAAATATTTAGCTCCATTTTCAATGGAGGAAGTTACTACAAGTATTTCAGCATCTACACCTTCATACTTACATTTCAGTTTCAGAGAACACCACCTGAGGTCAATTTTTAACTTTTTTTTTTTTGTTTGTTTTTAACGTTTTAATTTTGTATCAAGTTTTTACAGTATATATATGTTTTTGTATTAGATAATATCTATTTTTTTAAATCAGTGTTCATGATCCATTATGGTTTAGCATTCATTTGTAAATAAGTGTTTTAACAAAATGTAGTACGATGTTTCAATTTAAGCTTTTTTTTTTTGTGCAAACCGAAATCACGCACGCTGCCGCAGTGTTTGAGAATGTGCATCATCGCAACATCATTGATGAAATGATCTTTGTTTGGGCAGAGGAAAAAAGAAAAGACGCCTTTGCTTCAAACGCGTACACAGATTTAGATAAAAATTAGTACATTTTGCTAGAAAGTTTGTTCATAATCTCATAACGAGGCTGAGAAATATTAAACACATTGCTGTTTTTTCCCTTCATGAGGTGTCATTTTTTTTTTGCAGTGTTTATGTGCTAGGTTTACTTTAAAAGCACTTTTTTTTTTTTTACTTGTTTTAAAGCCACAGTTCGTGGTTCTAGAGGTCATGTCTTATATATTTTATGATGGTGGTGTAAACCCAAATTTGCCGTTATTAGGAAAGTTATTTTGCGTCCAAATGATGTCAGCTGGAATGCAGTGTCACTTTCAGTATTAAGAAAAACAAAAACAAATGGGTTCTGTGGGGAAAAAAGTAAAAATAATAATAATGTGCCAAAAAATGTGCCCCCCCTTACAATTTATTGCAAATTATTGAGCAAAGAAAACAACTAGGGAGACTCCTGAAATGGGCAGAAATGGGTTAAGAAGCAGTTCAACACTGTACAAGCCTCTGGAGACAGTGTTATGATCTGGGGTTGATCAGTTACTCAGGTCGAGACTCAGCAACGTTATGTGGCAATAAAATGAAGTCAGCTGACCTCACATCTGTGGAGTTTCTCTTCCCTGGTAGTACGCGCCATATTCCAGAAAGAGTGTTTCTGTCCTTGTCTTCCGAGTCCTGACGTTAACCCCACAATACAAGAGCTCGGCCAAAACTAAATGCAACTCTGGATGCAATGTCATAATGTTTATTTCCATCCAGAGTTGCATTTAATTTAATACATTTCTTTTTTTTAAATGCCCCAAATTCTAGTAGGTAAAAAAAAAAAAAAATCTGTAAGATTTATTTACATTTATAATAAATAATTGCAAAGCAATACAGGAGAAGTGATCCCAAGGATCCTGCTCTATAAAAAAAAAGAGAAGAAAATTAGCATGTGTGTATTCTTTCTCATTGAAAGAGTTCATGATCAGTTACATAAAGTATGCAAATGGATTTGCGTGTTTTTTGTTAATGCGCTGTACAAATCAGCACTCATTTGTGGGTTTTCATTCTGCCCTGCATGTGGTGGTGTGTGTGTATGTGTGTGTGTGTGGTGTATTTTGCAAACAAATAAAAAGAAATACAGCTGGAAATATTCCTGTGAGAATTTCAGGCACATAATATAACAGACTTGTGTAAGGAAACTTTTTTTTTTTTTTGCAAAAGAAAAAGCTGTTTGTTTAAATGGAAATGTCTTTATTTTTTTCTTTATTTTCCTTTCTCTTTACTGTGATGTGTGTGTGTGTGTGTGTGTATATTTAGTTAATCCTCAGTCTGAATTTTTTTGTGGGAAACCAATTAATAAAATTTTAACCATGGCAGTTTTTCTGCAGAAACCAAATTGTTTCAGATCTTTTGTTGTTTTTAGTTTCATACAGATTTCTCTTAGCAGCATATAATATATATATATATATATAATTGTCAGGATGTTAAATAATTCCAACAATAAGCTGTAATGAAGTCATTAGATTCTATTCAACTGCCGTGAACATGAAAAATTGTAAACTGAAATTGCAGTACAGCAGCAAAAGTGGACAATAGCATGTAGCGTTAACCAGAAGCTAACCAGCTTACATTAGTGATTCCTGGCCGAAGTGTTCAGACATCATGAGTTTAAAGATGCAACAGGGGACCTAAGCAGCAGAAATGGCCGTGCTCTCGAGTTCAGGAGGAGCAATAAATGAGCTTGATCAATCCTAGCGACACGATCATAATGATGATTTGATGGCACTTAATAAACAGAGAGGAAGCCATAGTTAAAGAAACTTTAGTTCCAACCTAAAGACCTAAGCAGTGGTTACGGTTGGTCTTTTTGGCCGGGGGTTTGGGTGTAGGTGGAGAGTTATAACAGCATAACTCCACTGCTATCACAAAGTAGCCGAACAGCATTGTGAATAATGTAGGAGATGCTAAAGTGAAAATAGAGCAACTCGCCAGGAGAGAAAATTAAACTCTGAACTTCATTTTAAAAGAAACCTTCAATGGGGCCAAACTGTAGTGATTAGAATCGTGGCCTCGCACCTCCAGGGCCCCATGGTGTTACCCGCCCTCGTGCCCTGGCATAGGCTCCAGGCCTCCCACGACCCTGTATCGGATAAACGCTATAGGGAATGAGTCAGAGAGATGCTGAAGACTATATGTGATAATGACGATGATAAAGATCAAACATTAAATTGTTCAAAAAGGATTTGTTCTTTTACATCCATCTTGTACCTTTATATTGATAAAGTAAATATTTGGCACACTAGCAAGTGAGAATAATGACACTTTCATCTTTTATCTCAAATGTAAACTTTTATATTTAAAATATCTGTGGATGTAACTGGTATTTTTGTGCCCAAGATGAACATTTTTAAATAAAAAAAAGCCATGGATATTTACAGAAATAGTTAAAAACTAGGATGCCCAGTATTTTTGTGCAAAAACGTTCTGTTTGATTTTCCCCACATGTTTCCCTCATCCCTGTTTTTGGTTGTTGATGTAAAGTCGACACGCCGATGATATGAACATGAGATCTGAGTATCACGTGCTCCAGGCCTGTATTGCTGGAATCCATTCAGTACATCTTTCTCTCCTGTCTCTCTTACCTGCTGAATGAACTCGTCAGTCTCTCTTATGTTTGCTCAGGTGTGTTCTGCCTTAATGCAAATGTTAATTAATTAATGAAGCCGATAAATAATTCAGAGACGTGATCTGACCCTCCAATCCGTTCGCACCTGTTCCTGTTCCTTGCTGGGTTTAATTAGGTTTCTGCTGTGGGTTGGGTTGATGGAGTGTGTGTGTTCACATCACACTTCACATCGTAAAACATGTTGCTCAGATCAGCAGCTCCGCCGCTGCGTATTGTGGACTGAGTGTATCTGAATCCTGGAGGATTTATTTATTTATTTATTTATTTATTCAGTTGTTCATTCAATTAAAGGTGCTTAAATGACTCAACAAAGTTATAAATATAAATTATATTTTGACGTATTAACATTTCACATCAGGAACTCTTGAGTGTGTTGTAGAAGATGCACCGCTCCAGATGTTTGTTGCTTCTTACAGCCTGTACTTTACTCGGTAAGTCTGTTTATAATCAGTTATCTCTCTTGAACTGTCTGTCTGTCTGTCTGTCTGTCTGTTTATGTATTTCTCTCTGCATTTTCATTATAGGATCAAAACAGGGATAGAATAAATTCAGATTTTAGTTTTAACTTGTGTAAACACTTCGTCAACTTTGTTTAAAAATATATATAAAATAAGTTTTTTTTAAACAAATATTATAACCAAAGAGGTTTGCGCTATAAATGTTTTAAATGATAAATTAAAAAAGTAATTCTGCTACAAAACCTAAATGTTTCTTTTAGAATGCTGTTATCAAGGAAAAGCTATAAAATTAATAAAATTAATAATAATATGAAAATAAACTACAAATTATTTATATAACAACACCAATATAAACATTTATAATAATTATTATCAATATTTTTATCATTATTATTATTATTATTATTATTGAGTCAAATTAAATCCCTAAGAATGCAGCATAAATTATGAACATAGATCAACATTTATTTGAGAATTCCAGACACTCTTTAAATGCTTGAACACCTGCGTTGAATTAAATAAGGATTATGGAGAGAAATTATACATATTTGTGACACCTACTTGCAGTAAACATTACAAAATAAAGAAAACATTTTAAGCTTTTTATTTCCGTTGTATTACAATTCATGTTATAACAATCTACAACATAAAATATATAATTATTATTATTATCGTACACAGGGTTTGTCTCGAGCGATCCCAAAGTCCTGAAGACCCTCGTCACCCGCAGGACTGGACTCAACTCCAAATCCAGTGAATCTGAGAAAACCCGAGATGTCCTCATGGAGAAATTTCGCTCTTTAAAAACTAAAGAAACTGATGAGAAGGGGGAGATGAGGGTCAGAACCGGGTTTGGGTCAAGCTCGAGTAGAGCCAGTCTTCCTACAGAGTCCCCAGATCTTAACTCTTATCTGAACCTCCTCAGCGGGTTCTCCTACACGTCCCAGCCCGTCCTGGTGGACAGATTCCTCCAGGCTCTGGTCTGTCTGTTATCTAACGGGACGCAGTGTGGGTGGCAGGCTGATCTAACCGCTACTCTAGTGTCTAAGTTAGGTGGACCCCTGATGTCCTTCCTATCGTCTGTTAAATCTCAGACATGTTCCTTCAACACTTCTCAGAGGAGCGGCGATCCGGCTGGGACACAGTCCGCTCTCACCGCACTTCGCGAGATGCTGAGTGCCGTCTTGTCTCTGCGGCTTTCTGACTCGTTCTGGACTGCGTGGACTGATTTTATTGACTCTGCCTTGTCTCCTTTGATGTCAAACTTCTCCTGTTTAGTAGTAGACGTTCTTCAGTCTTTAGTCGAACTGGTAACAGTGGGATTGCAGTTTGGGATCAAGGCTCCAATGCTGAACCAGACTCAACAGTGTCCTCAGGGTGTGTTGTGTTGAAATGTAATCTTATTTAAATATCCAAACTTTAAATGACAATGTGGTATTAACCTGGGGGGCAAATAATTTATTATTATTTTTTTTGTGCATACAGGAGACCTAAAACAACTTCTAATATGGTGAGTGTCAGCAAAAGTTTATTTCTCATGTATAAAGTTAAACAAAGATTCTACTTTAATTTGGTGAGATCTTTTTTGGCCCAGTGGACCATGTGGATCATGTGCAAGCTTTAGTGATTCATTAAAAGAACTTTAAAAATCAGATGTAGCCATCTTTCTGAAATCTATAGGTACATTCCCCAGTCACCCAAAGAAAGCCTAAAGAATTTTTTTGTCTGTTTTCTAACCCAGTCTCTTAGAAGTAAATTGTGTTTAAGTTCTGACACTTAATCCAGCTTTGTGCTGTAGGACCTTTGGGCAAGTTTTGCCTCACAGACAAAAAAATATCAGACATTTGAACATATTTAATTGTACGTTAGGATCTCATTTTAATCTCCTACCCAAACATGACTGAGCGAGAAAAAAAAATCTTGTTTAACTAGGCAAAGAAATACCACAGTTACTCATGATCACATGTTTTTATAGTTGTTTTCCTTTGTTTCTATGACGACATAAATAACAACATATTCAATTCGAGAGTTCTAAATTATTGCAACGTCATTTTCCTATACAGTTAGTGGTCAAATTCACCCTTTATAAAAGTAATGATAACTTTTGTTCTACCTGCAACCGACCCGGGACGCTGAGTGGTACATAAAATTAAACATCCCAGGGCCGTTACAGTCTGTTATCAGCACTCGTTGAATGTCCCTCGTCCAATATGAGTACTCGATCAGAACTAACTGTTGTATACTGCACTATAACACTGTAAACTTACAGTATATTAACTCAAAGGGGTTAGGTTACTAATTATGGACTGTGTTTGTATTTGTAATCGTATTGCATTCTTCATAGGGAGTCGCGATGTTAAACATGCTCTGTAATGTTTTTGTTTTGTCCAGGGGCATTGGCCAGAATTTGAGCTGGTCCTTTGGTGATTCAATCCTAAATATGTTTTTGACTCCCAGCGCTCCTCCCTGCAGCGATACAGACGCAGCATGTCAAAGCGCATACCAAAGCAGTCGCTCTATCTCCTCTCCAGTGGATGACCCTATAACACGCCTGACTTGCGATGAGCAGGATGTTACACAACTCAACCACACCTTATGTTCAGAGATTAAAGCCAGTCGATCGCAGGTGCCTGACGTTCTGTATTATGTTTGTGATTCTCTCAGTACCCTATCCCACTCTGAACAAACTCGGGTGTGGAGAAACACTTGTTATATGATTGAGTATGTCCTGTCACCTCTTTGGGAACCCTGCCCTCCCTCGCCCTCAGCATCAAGCCAAAGAGTTGCACGGTCCACCCACAGCCTCAGCCAGCTTTTATGCGACTATGGGGCCTGGACTTTGATGGACGTCATCGATCCAGTAATGGTCACTGTGTGTAGTGACAACGACCCTGAAGCTTTTCTTGATGGTGTGTGCAATAACATTCCTGTGATGCAGGTGCTCATTGAGAACCCAAACAACAGCTGGGTGTGGGAATACTGTGCAAACGTGTCCGAAAAATACGTGTTCCTTCAATATTGCAGGTACGATCAGTGGACTCCACAAACGCTTGATCCTTCTATTGTGGCACTGTGCTGGAGTAATGATCAAGCGAAAATGGAGAAGCTTCTATGTCAGAATTTGGATTTTTACATCATGATTTTATCCAATAATGAAAATATCTGGATCATGCCCAACTGTACTGAGATACCTACACCTCCGCCAAACGACATTAACGTTCTCGTATCAGAAAGGTGCAGGTACTCAGAATGGCGCAACTTCATGACAATCACCACAGACCAGCTAAGCCTGTGCATACAAAATGATGAACCTCAATTTGTGAGCCAGGTCTGTGCAAACACCTCGTTTCTCGCTGCGCTAGTCCTCAACAAGGACAATGACTGGGTACAACTGTACTGCACACTTTACTTTAATGGTTCTCCTACAGTCCCGGCTGTAGTCTCAAGCACCACTGTACCTTCAGCAACTCCATCGATCTCCGTTGTTTCATCTTCAAAGACCTCAACAGAGACCTCTCTTTTTAGCACTACCCTTTCTTCATCACTCATCCAAGCAATCCCATCAACATTCACCACTGTTTCTCTAACAACCTCGCTGCCCTTTACATCATCATTATCTTCCAGTGTTGATCTCTCTCCATCAACAGTGTCCTCCAGCTTTGCTTCCTCTACCTCATCATCAGCCAATTCCGTTCTTTCTAGCACAACTCTTTCTCCATCTCTTGTCCCATCAACATTCATCACTCTTTCACCCACAACCCCCCTGACCTTCACATCAAGTGTTAACCTCTCCTCATCAACAACTCCACCCTTGTCTTCCAGCATTGCTTCCTCTTTTTCATCATCCGCTGATGTCATTCTTTCTAGCACAATAACCTTTCCTATTTCACTGACATTGTCTTTGACTTCTACGAAACTCACAACTGCTCCTAACCTCACACTTTCTTCATCTCCAACAACAGTCTCTGCAACTGTCTCCACCAGCACTCTTCTTCCTCTAATCAGCCCAACATTCTCTGCTAGTGCACCCTCAACCATTTCACCAACAGCTTCCGCGACAACCTTACTTTCGACATCCCCACCAACGGTCCGTCCTTCAATTCCCAGCATGTCTGATTTGTGTAAATATTCATCCTGGGCTGTTTTACCAGTGCATCCTTCTGTAATTGGTCTTTGTTGGAAATTTGACGCGACAGCATTCAATCTGAACATATGCTGTAACATGACATTGTTAGCACGTCTAACTGTTGACCCACAGAACCAGTGGTTGAAGTCTGTGTGTTCTGAAAATGACACGTCAGACTTGATTCCCAAGGTTTGCCTTTACTCGGAATGGACCAAGCCAGTCATTGTAGACATGACCGACCTTGCGCTTTGCGCCGATCTCGACACGGAAAACTTTGTCCAGAATGTGTGCAGAAACACCACTGTTCTACAGAGCCTTCTTGCCAATTTGGACAATACCTGGTTGCTTGAACAGTGCTCCAACCTTACCGGGTCTGGGAAAGAGAATCTGATGGGCTTCAAGCCCTCTGAGCAATGTCAGTACTCTAACTGGACGGCGACTCTTCCTGATCCAGCTCTTCTGGCTCTCTGCTGGGATTATGATCAAGCGAACTTCATCTTGTCAATCTGTGTCAAACCTGCTATGTTGTCTCGTATCATACAAGATCCATCCAATCTCTGGGTCAGCGCTTTATGTGCCACCTGCTCAAACTACACCAGGTTCACGCAGTTCAACACCACCAACAGCAGCAACTCGAGTAATATGAATACCACAGAGCTCCCCGCTTGCCTGGTGAAGGAGATGATCATCAGACTAAACTGGTCTTGTAGTGTAGACTTGAACAGCATTTGCCAGCCAGATGTTCCCATGTTTGAGGCGTTTCAGGCGTTCCTGCGCTGTGGTCTGGAGGTCCTTCTGCCCCGTGTGGAGAAAATGAAGACCACAAATGTGGCTTCTATGGTCACCCAGGCTACAAATTTGTGGGTAATTCTGCTGCTTGTTCTGGAAGAAAATGGGGTGGTGACGTTGAGGGTGACAGATTACATCGGACAGAGTGTCCTGGACTCTGTGTCCGCCTTCCTGGAGAGGGAAACAAACTTCAGCAAGAAACAAGTGCTTCTGCAGTGCTTCGCGGTTAGTTTTTGTGTTTTTTTTAAGTTGTGTATTCTTTAGCATGCACTCAGATGAAAAATGTACCCCACCGTGGCCAAATTCTTCTTGGACTGTCTGTGGCCTTTTTGTTTGTTTTATTACAAACAATATAAAACAATATTTAAATAAATATTATTATTTATATGAAAAGCCATGGAAAGAAGAGGGCTATCCTTGGTAGATACATAATAAAAAAAAATAATTAAATAAATATATATATTTTTTCTAAACAAAAATTACAATTGCACATTTTGCACATAACCCCCAATATTTTTTATAGAGAACAATTCTTTTCTCACAATGTCAGTAGGCATGTCAGTATTCTATTTAAAAGTCATACTTAAAGTTAGCTAGAAGCGAGAGGTGTGAGTATCAATGATTTGTTGAGATTTCAGGAAAACTATTTGTTTAAACCTCTTTTTTTTTTACTTTACAAATAAAGTGAAGAAACACTTCTAAAATACTGTAGCTGATATTTCTGTCAAAATGTCACCAAAAAATAATAAACAAACAAAAAACCTACACTATTCTTGCCTGGTTGTTCATACACTGCCTTTTTACTGTCAGGCATTATCTTCTTTTTCTTTTCAGTAGGTTAATAAAATTTATTTAAAAAGGACATTTATAACAACTCACTGGACATTGTACATTGGAGAAAGAAATCTAATCAAATCTAATCAAATCTAATCAAATCTAATCTAATATAATATAATATAATATAATATAATATAATATAATATAATATAATATAATATAATTTAAAAATTCAGGTTCTTTGCAATAAAACTTTAATTTGTTGTTTTTTGTTGTTGACTTTTTAACAGAAAATAAATTGTCAAAATATTTCTTAGAATATAATGTAAAAAATAATAATGATAATATTATGTAGTTTAATAACAGAGATTGGAAAATACAGTAAAAATAAAATCATTTAAAAAATACTGCCTTTTTAAATACATTGGCAATATATATATATAAATAATTCCTTTTTTCACTTATTTAGTAGAGCTATGTTAATCATACTCTGTTTAGATTTTTTGTTAATTTATTTTAAAATATTTATATTAACATTTATTAATCTTTTTAAATACTTTTTAAATATAATGTAAAATGTTATTTCCAGAAATTCCTGTGATTATTTGGGTGGTTAATTACTTACGAGGGTCTGTTACTAGTGTCAGACCTGTTGTCTGGTGTAATTGACTCGAGGTGGAAAGGTCAGAACCTGGTGTCTGATGTCAGTGATATCGGATATTTCGCGTCTCGTACGTGTAACGTTTATCGACTGAGGTTTGATTTGGTGTTGAACCTGTTTTTACACTGATGTCTGTATTGTAGATGTTATCATTTAGTGCTCTCATGACTTTTTCCATGCATGGTGTGGGTATCATGTTCAATGATGTGTGTGTGTGTGTGTGTGTGTGTGGGTGTATTTCAGAAAGTCCTCACTAGTCTGATGCAGACAGGAAGAGATGTCACCAGTGATGCCTCTTTTTACATCAAGGTTAGAAAATAGAGTCATAGTTTACCATAAACTGTACATTCATCTTTTGTAAATCCAAAACCTTATTCTAGTAAATTAAGATGAATAAACTTTCCTGTATAGCAATATTTTCAGATCCCTCTTGCGAGTCTGCGAGCAGTGCTGACTTCAGTGAACATGAACACCATGAGGCTGATTTTGCAGTACTACAACCGGAACCAGGAGAACCTGCAGGTGAACCTGCAAGAGGAGAGAAGCAGAAAGCACGCTTTACACTACCAGTCAAAAGTTTGGACACGCCTTCTAATTTCATCGTCTTTACTGATTTTTATTTCTTTCTACACTGTAAAACAATGGTGAAGATATGCAAAATACACAATAATCTCCT
>JAOVVA010000037.1:2316189-2331887 GCA_028565275.1 Leiocassis micropogon | reverse complement strand
CAGTTGATATTGAGATGTATATCTGCTCCTTCTGCTCTGTAAAGCTTCATAACGGCTCTAATCTGAGGTGCTGGTTGGTTAATTGGTGATTTCTGAGGCTGGTGACTCTAAATAAACTTCTCCTCTGCAGCAGAGGTAACGTTTTCGTTTTGCTTTCCTGGGAAGATCTTCATGAGAGACAGTTTCATCATGGAGCTTGATGGGTTTTGCAAACGCACTTACTGTTCTTGCAAGAACTGCTCCAGAACAGCTGAGCTTCATGTCTTAAAATAACAACTGAGTGTTACTGTTGTTGTTACTTGATTAACAATGCCATATGTGTTATTTCATAGTTGTTGTTTTTTTAAAATCCAGTATTGGTACTGATACTGTATAGGTTTTTTAATTTGAAACTACATAAACAAGCAAGATTTTGCCTTATAAATATATGCATTTAGGTTGATCATGATAAAGTGAAACACTATGGATTGTATCATTTAAAAGGAATTTTTATCATCGTGATAAATACTGGAATAGAAATAGCAACAATATGATGAATATCAAATGCTTAATTAATATTATTAACAGCATTCGCATAAAAAAAAAAATTCCACCATTTTGTGCAATAGAGTCTGTTAACATAAAGCTTTGGTTGCTAAGTAACAAAACAGACAAAGATCCCCAAATCTCTACATTCTGAACAGAATGATGCTTTAATGTTTTTTTTGTTTTTTTTTGATTGGCTTTAATCTGATGCATTCATGCAGAATTTAACAGGTTTATGTACCAAGATCAGTAGGAAGAAGTCTGAAATTAATTTAATTTCCACAGTGTGCACATTAAATTATTCTTTATGTGTAAAGTTCAGATGTATGAGAGTATAAACTGAAAATCCCTAAATATCCAGTACACACTACAGTGTTTATTCTCTTCTATACATAATCTAAAGTATGCTGTTATGTAACGTTTATCGGCTCATGCAGATAATATTTTTTCTTTAAACATGCATTATTTCATTTTATTTTATTTATTTATTTTTTTTGTGGGATCAGTGTTCTTTAAGTGTCCTGTGCTTGTGTCCTTTCTTGTAGCTGACTGAGGACTATTTACGCATCATGGTGTCTGTGCTGATCCAGATCCACCTGAGACAAGACGAGACGCTGTTTTTTGACCTTGGCCCTCTGCTGAGCCTCGCGAACCCAGAGAACATCAGCTCTCTCCCTCCGCTACAAACCAATATTGTTGTGTGAGTCAGTGATTCAGTTTTCCATAAGCGCATTAAACTTTGTAAAGTAGCCTGACACATGCTGGAGTTTACACTGAGTTTACTTTACAACTGAATCATTAAGTCTTTAAGGAAATGGACAGAGAGAGAGAGAGAGAGAGAGAGACAGTAATGCTGTTGGCTGCTTAGCGTTATTGCTACGATCACAGCTCCAGGACTCGACTCTGAGCTCTGGTTACTGTCTGTGCTGGGTTTCATGTGTTCTCCTCAAGCCTGCGAGGGTTTACTCTGCATTAGTCTCTGAGAGCTCCTGAATGGCTCAATGGCAAAGACGGTTAATAGAACTATTACTGACGTAGCCCTGGTCTTGTAGTCTTTTCTGAATCTCTCATATGCGCATTCCTACATGTAGGAAGGTCACAGATTTTACCTTGTGTAAGAGGAACTGTAGGAAAACCTCGCTCAATCTGTTTATCATCCTAAACAGGAACCAAGTTCGAGTTTAAAACCAAGACCAGTGAAATGACAGCTAGTTTTTAGTTTATTGTAAGTTCTTAAGTTCTAGCACAGGCTAGACTTACAGATTATGATCATGTGACCTATTATTGATCAAACTGCACAACCACAAGCCTGCCATCTAGATCTTATAATACAAGGGGTGTTCGAGTCAAAGCAAGACTTTTGAAAGATTTCTCAGTACACTGGATCCGTAATCGGACTGTCTGTCGGATTCACGTCTTAAACACTGGCCTCCCAGGAACACCTTGAACGGCCCAAACATGTGGAAATGGCTTGGATTGAGGTCAGGACTGTACGGGTGATAACTCCGAGACGAGTTATGTGCAATTGGTGTTGGTGAATGAGTGTGTGTCTACAGTTCACACAGATAAATGCGTCTCTTCTGCAAGTTAGCGATGTCATTTTTCAAGGATCAGGCGTTTACCTTGCTGAATGTTTGTGATTGTCATTCAAGGAAATACAGCTTTCTTTAAAACGTTTGCACCACACAATGAACAAATTTTTACCGCGACTAAAAGTTTCGTCACTGTACTCTGCTTGAAGCTTTCTGTAAATGTCAATCACTTTTACGCCTTCATTCACCAGAAATCTCATTTAAAATCCCAGTTTGACTTGAACGCCCCTCATATTATAAAAGTCAACAGAATCAATATGTATTAAAGCTACAAAGTGCACAGTATGGAGTATTAATATCCTGTGTGAATCGATAATAATTACTACAGATGTCATCCAACATGACTTCACACAGAAATGTCCATAAAAACTAATCTGATTATCTCCTGTCATTTTGGATATCGGTGTAAAATAAAGGCTTATTAGGTTCAAAAACCATTAAATATAAAGTAAGGTTCATGCAGAACTTGAAAGAGGTTAATTATATTGAGGTTATTTTCCATCAATCTGTTCCTCAGATTAAAGCTGATTAACAGCACCATCGGCACTCTGTCCCTGGAGCAGCGTCAGGCTTTCGGCTTGTGGTTCAGTCAGTCTGTCAGCGCGGCGAACATGACAGCGGGCGGCTCGTCCTTCATCCGAGACTGCGGTAACCTGATCGCGTACCTGCCGTTCCGTGGCTTCCAGAACCTCTCACCTGCTCAGGTAACCTTCCTGGCGCTGGCCGAGGGGTTCAGCACCGGCCGCATGGCTCCTTTTGTGTGAGGTGCAAGTCTGCAAATCCGTCATCTGAAAGCAAACACCGGGCCATGAATTAAAAATGTGTGTGTAGTGGGAGCTGAGAGAGTGAATACAAAGGGAGGTGTTAGGAAATTAATTTTTCTACAGGATTGAAACTGAACACTGGAGATTTAGTTAAATAGTTTAGAGTTTCAGGTTGGTTATTCATCATAATGTGTTATATAATCTGCTTTTTTCCCTTCTGTATGTGTGTATACTGTTTACTTATTTATTCTTTTTTTTTTTTTTAGATATTAAGCGGTCTAGATGTTCTTCTGAGGAACGATTTGGGACTTGTTAAGGAGCAGTTTGTAGCTCAGAGTGTCATCGGTGTGTACAAGAACCTGACCGCAGAACAGTTCAAAAGGTTTGTACATGAAGATCATCCAGATTTTTTACTTTTTTTTTTTGTTGAGAAGTTGAGATAAGAACAGCATGTCTATGCAAATCAATAAAAAAAATATTGGGGGGGGGAACATTTATGGACTTTCTAAAGAATCATTAATATTGGACATGTTTTGGGATTTGCTTGTTTAAAGTCCATACTTTCGTACAGATCTTCTGTGATCTCCTTTATGGCAAGGTACAGAGAAACAAGATTTATTTGAGAATATTTCTGGTAGCTATAATATTGCATTACAATATCACATATTTTCATGTTAAAGTAAATGACCACTAATTTACCCTTTGCCTGCATAGTGGCTTAGTGGTTAGCACTGATGCCTTGAACCTCCAGGATCTGGGTTCGATTCCCACCTCGGGGTCTGTGTGTGTAGAGTTTGCATGTTCTTCCCATGCTTATATATCGAGATAAAAAGTGGAAGTCGCTGTATATAATGGTGTCTGCCAAATGCCATAAATATATGTCAGGTAGAGAATTCACAACTGAAGTGCTTTCAACACATGTTACTGTAGGTTGGCCTCCCTGACATGCCAAGCTAACGTGAGTGACCTGCTAGCGTACGTGGGCACCAGCGTGTTCCCGGTGATCCAGGAGAACATCAGGACATGCGTGTCCCAGGGCACGAGTGTTCCCGGCAACATGGTGAGGACTGGAAATGAATGAATGAACTGGATGATTTTTTTCACACATGCTAATTATCATTTGTCCTAAGTGCATCCCGTCTCTCAGATTTCCAGCGTGCTCCTTTTAAACGGAGCAGAGCTCCGGTCTCCTGCCACTCTCAGTCCTCAGGAGGTCTCTCAGCTCGCTCCGCTCCTTCCCCTGCTGGGGGCGGAGTTTCTGCAGCAGCTCAGCCAATCGCAGCTCGTTCCTGTCTTCAGCGCCCTCACGTCGGTTCCCTTCACACCTACAGAGGTACGGAGTGTGTCTGACCTGCACCATATCGTACAATGTGTTATAGTCATACATCAAGGCCTAATTTAATATTGATTTTAAATAATTGGATACATCTAGTCTGAAATATTTATTTATTTAATATTTAAATGCCTGTTTGACCTACTAAAGTGAACATTTTATGATATCAAGTAAAAGGTCCTCATACCGACTGTAAAACATTTTGGTGGATTGTTTGTAGTGGTTTGTATCTTTATTATCCCTTTCATCATCAAGTCTTTATCTATATAAACTCTTTAACCGCCAACAACGCATACTAACGCCAGTTATCTCTAAACTTGGCTGCCTCCGCCATGAGGTTAAGAATTAACTATTCACTATAGATCTTCTGACAGTCTAAAACATGTCTCACGTCTTTCTCACTGTTTCCTCCAGAACTCCTAAACAATAAGAAATGCATTCCCAGTCACCAGCTGTTATCATCTTACAAGCATTCAGGTGTTTAAGAGAGGTCAGAGGTCGCATGGGAGGTTATTAAAGGTCAAGCTCTCAGGGTATATTAACAGGTGGAAGCCAGGAACTAGGGAGGCAGGAGTGTGTGATACTGTGGACATTTTTGGTTAGAATGGCTTGACCAGTTAAACACGTGACTCTTCAGCCATAAGGTGAGCAGAAAGAGAGCAGAAATGACACAGGAGATGAAGATTAACCCGATTATATCTGTTCCATAGCAAGGCTTTTAGAGGGTAGAGGGGCGCCAATACATCGCACGTAGCAGCAGGTGGGCTGCAGTCTACAGGCCTAGTAATTCTACACCTACATAGTGACTTGTGTGTTAGATGGTTCTGATGAGCTGGCTAATAATAATAAGGGTGTTTTATATTACAAGTAGATGATACAGAAAAAAACATGTCCCGAGGTTTATTGTGAAAGACCAATCTGCAACCATAAAACATTAAAGATCTCATATTCTACTATTTAATTAACTAACTAGCACAGATCTCAGAGCTCTCCCATAGTGTCCGTTAATGCCCCAGCTGAAATACCCCACAGATGATGCATTTTGTTCCTCACTCTCCCTCTGTTTCACTACTCTTACGAACACACTGTTTCAGTGTCTATGTAAATGAGCTACTGCTGAGCCACGCCCCTGCCAGACAACAGCAGAGCTGAGCGGAGAAACAGATCTTCTTATATGAGGTCACATTGGGGGGAAATCTATTCGACTTGCAAATTTGATTAATCACACCACATCCTATTCTTGTTAAGAAGAAATGTGGTGTTGTGTGTGGTATTGTCGGCTTCTTCTGTCACCCAAACAAATTCCTTGTGTGTGCAAACGTACTTGGCAATAAAGTTCTTTCTGATTCTGATTCTAAATGCTATTTTGATATTAGATATAAAAGATCTCACAATATCTTAGAAAATTGTATAGAGATTTAATCGCAATTTATTACAATTTCAATCAAGGTCCTTTTAAAAACCTCAATTTAATGCTTATTTTAAACAACAGGATACGTTCAGTTCAGTTCAATTTTATTTGTATAGCGATTTTAACAATTGTTCTTGTCGTGAAGCAGCTTTACACAATCAAAAGAATTGTGGAAGTTTGTATGAAATGTGAACGTGTATGAATCAAAATGATCAGATCGTCTCTGATGAGCAAAAGCCGAGGACGACGGCAACAGCGGCGAGGAAAAACTCCTGGTAATAGGAAGAAACCTTGAGAGGAACCAATTCGATTCAATTTAAACCAGACTCAACAGGGAACCCGTCCTCATTTGGGTGATACGGATAGCAGGGATTGATCAGAAGTCATATCTGCACAGGTGTTTGGAATATTTATCTCATTGAATTTTTTTTTTAATTATTGATTTGTTTTTTTTTGTTTGTTTTTTTCAGGCCACTGTGATCATAGACAAGATTTCATCAAGCTTGAATGTAAGTTGTGTGTAAGTGTGTGCATATATATTTTTAGTTCTTTTTGATGGTGAAGAAAGACTAAGGCTTAGTCCGCTTAAAACAGCTTAAAGCATGCCAAACCACCTGGCAGCGAAATAACCGTTGTCCAGCGGTGTGTTGGGGGGGGGGGGTGTTATTTACAAATATATATATTAGATTTATATATTAATTATATTTATTGTCACTGCACATGTATAGTACGAGGCAACAAAAAACAGTGCGTGCACACACATGGTTTTAGCTCTTTGTGAAAACCATCATATACTAATAATGTGTGTAACTAATAGTGTAATGACAAATGTCCTCGTAATCACTTGAAAAATGAAGTTGAGTTAACAGACTAAATATTTTATGTATAAATATATGGAGAAAAAATAAGGATAAATAAATCAGGTCTTCACAAATAACAGCTTTTTATTAAAAAAGTGAAGAACTTCTTGTAGTTACCGAGGTGTAGGTGAGGAGCTAATTAGCTACAGGTCCTCTTAAAGTTAGAAGAATGTGTGTGTGTGTGTGTGTGTGTGTGTGTGTGTGTGTGCGCGTGCGTGTGTGTGTGTAAAAGTATAACTGTTAATGAGTTGCTGTGAGTAAGGTGATTAATTATTTGTGTAGTTTTGTACTGCTGTATTATGATGACTGTGATGAAGTATGTGTGTGTGTGTGTGTGTGTGTTGTGGCAGTTGTCTGATGCAGGAACACTAGCCGAGTTAGGCTCCCTACTGAGTGGACTGAGAGCGGAGACTCTCTCCACACTGCCCTCGAGTGTCCTGCTCTCTGTCTTGTCCAGCTTCAGCAAGTACACACCTGCACTGACTCCTCCACAGGTCAACGCCATTACTACACAACTCTGGGTGAGGTGGACACACACACAGACACACACGCACACACACATTTATATTGGTACAGTTGAAATTTACATACACTTTACAAGTTGAAGTCATTAACACAGTTTTTTAACCCCTCGTTCATGTTAACTATTTAACTATAATTATAGGTTTCTAGTGGATCTAGGTCACATAAACCTATAAACAGTTTGGGGGAAATTCCAGAAAGTGATTCTGATGGGCTAATTGATAACGTTTGGAGGTGTACCTGTGGATGTATTTTAAGGCCTCTTTGTTTGACTTTATGGGAAACATCAAAAGAAATTGTGGAGCTCAACAAGTCTGCTTCGTCCGTTGGAGCAATTTCCTTTTGCCATGAACATCTGTACAAACAATACTATATAAACACCATGGGACCCCATTAGCTGTCCTACTGCTCAGGGAGGAGAGTGTACTTTGGTACAAAAAGTACAAATCAATCGCAGAACAACAGCTAAGGGTCTTGTAAAGACACTGGAAGAAAGAGGTACAAAAGTATCCCCAGTAAAACGAGACCAATATCGACGTAACCTGAACAGCAAGAAAGAAGGACGGTTCGAAAAAAGCAAGACAGAGGGGGAAAAATCGGGACAAAGGTTTTACTTTTGGAGAAATGTCCATGTAACATAAATTTAGCTGTTTGGTGATAATCACCGTCCATGTCTGGAGGAACAGTTGGGAGGATTGCAAGCTGAAGCACGGGCGTGGCAGCATCACATTTTGGGTGCGCTTTGCTCCAGGACAGATGGGTGCGTTTCACAAAATAGGTGGCATCATGAGGAAGGAAGATTATGTGAATACATGGAGGCAACATCTCAAGACATCAGCCAGGAAATGAAAGCAGGGTTTGGAAACGCTTCTTCCAAATGGACAATGAACACAGGCATACTGTACTTCCAAAGTTGTGGCAAAATGGTTTAAGGACAATGAAGTCGAGGTGTTGAAGGGCTCTGATCTCAATCCAACTGGAAATGTTTGGGCAGAACTGAGAAAGTGTGTGTGGGCAAGGAGCTGCTGGGAATGTGATCTTTTCTCTCTTCTGACATTTCACATTCTTTTCACATAAGTATAAAGTATTTCTTCTAACTGACCTAAGACTGGGAATGTTTACTCGGATTAAATGTCAGGAATTGTGAAAACCTGAGTTTAAGTGTATTGGACTGGGGTGTGTGTAAAGTGTGTGTAAACGTCCAACTTCAACTGTAACTTTTTAAAGGCTTTTCAAAGTTAAAATCCTGTTTAACATCTACACTTGAATCTCGTTCACTCAGGAGGAGCCATCAGTGGTCACATGGTTAGATAAGGTGGAGCCTCTGCTTTATGACACGCCCCTCCTGTGTGTGATGAATCAAACCCGACTTATTCTGACTAACAGCACCACTCCGTACACACACACCTGGAACACGCAACAGGTAAACCTGCCTCAAAAAACCTGCAACAGGTGCACATACATACCTGAAAAACACAGTAGGTAGTTACACATACACACACGGAACACACAACAGGTATACATACACACACACACACACACACACCTGGAACATGTGACAGTTACACATACACACACATCCAGAACACACAACAGGTACACACAACAGGTACACACACACACACACATCCAGAACACACAACAGGTACACACACACATCCGGAACACACAACAGGTACACACACACATCCGGAACACACAACAGATACACACACATCCGGAACACACAACAGATACACACTCATCTGGAACACACAACAGATAGACACACACATCTGGAACACACAACAGATACACACACACATCTGGAACACAAAACAGACACACACACACATCTGGAACACACAACAGATACACACACATACAGAACACACAACAGATACACACACACACATACAAAACACACAACAGATACACACACACATCTGGAACACAACAGGTACACACACACATTCGGAACACACAACAGATACACACATACACCCAAGACACACAACAGATACACACACAATTCTGGAACACACAACAGGTACACACACACACACACACACACACACACACACACACACACACACACACACACACATCCGGAACACACAACAAGTACACACACACAACATGAAATAAGTGAACATATACACCACAAACACAGTAGAACATGTAGAAGAAGCAACAGGTACACACACACACACACACACACACACCTAAAAAAACAAACAACAGACAGATACACACAAATAAACATCTGGAACAGATGAAAAAAAAAACTAAAATACCTAACAGGTACACACATCTGGAATGGAAACACACGAGCACCTGGAACAGTACAGAAACAGATACAAACCCAGCAAGTACACAAACACACAATGTGGACACACATAAACACACACAATTACACACACACACACACACACACACACACACACACATAGACATGGTCACACACTTGGAAAACAAAAGTTACAAACACACACACATAAACACACAATGTGAGCGGTTCCTTTAGTGTGTAGTTGTGTAAGCTGAGCGCATGTGTTGTATCTGCTGCAGGCTAAAGCTCTGTTTAATGAGGAGATGCGGAGTGTATCGAGTCTCACACTGCAGCGCTTCATGTGAGTGTCTCTGTAGCCTCGTTACATGATGTTAATTATCCTGATTTTTGTCTAAAATGTCTCTGATGTGCGTTCTTGTGAAACATTTCATACTTTGCGTGTGTGTGTTTGTGCCCAGGTCTTTGGGAACGGTCGCGCAGGGTGTGAGCTGTAATATTTTGGGGAAGCTTTTCCAAAATCCTGCGTCCATGTCCTCAGTGCGCGACATTCTGCAGGTCCTGAGAGAGCAGCCGGTGCCTCTTTACCCCTCACTGGTACAGGATTTATATTCAATAAATACACAGGTCTAAAATATATATTCGAACATTTTGCACATAGTTGCAGCGATTGCTTAAATCTCCTGTTTTCTGTGATCTAGAAAAGGTGTTTATTTGAAGAACTGTACAAGTTGAGCTTCTTCTCAGAGCTGCTCGGTGAGATGGGAGCTCAGGTCGCTCTGTCCATCCCGTAAGTCCTTTCCGCTGAGTTGGGTCGTGTCGAGTCGAAGAGAAACGTTTTGAGAGTATATACAATAGTACAATAGTGTATATACTGTACACTATTGACATAGTACAATAATGTTCATATGAGACTTATTATTATTATATGTATCATATGCAGGTGAGAAATAAAACACTCCATGTGATGCAGCTTTACTTCTATTTTTTATTATTTTACATCCGAAGTCTTTTATCCCTCTTCTGCAACAGACATTTGTCTCCAGTTTTGTGATGAGAATGTGATGAGAACTCTCAGGATTGGGACTAAACAGCTGTGTGTCCATAAGAAAACCTCTCGTTATTGAGACTCATCAGAAAAAAGTCTTCAGTTTGCTAGCGAGCATAAAGATTAGACTTATAAGGAATGGAAAAAGGTCATGTGACCTGATGAGTCCAGACTGACCCTATTCCAGAGTGATGGGCGTGTCAGGGTAAGAAGGGAAGGACATGAAGCGATGCACCCATCATGCATAGTGTCCACTGTACAAGCCCCTGGAGACAATGTTATGATCCACTACAGGATTGTGAAAGAGTACGAGGAATCATTTTCACACATGAACTGAACACCACATTTGGCCTTGTATTTAAAGCTAAAGGCGATCAAACTTAATAATAGAGTCTTTGTGCGATTCAACAGGCAGTGTATAATGGGCCTTTACTAAACATTGTCTACCTGCTGCATTGAGTGAAAAGATCCAATGGACTTGTTTTTATACGGTATGTCTTAATGAAAATGCTGTTGTTTTGTAGGATAAGTACTGTTAAGAAGTTCTCCGCGGGTGTGATGGAGACTCTGAGGAGAATAGTCGTTCTGGATCCTCAGTACTTCCTCCTTATGCCCAAAGTCAAACAGGCTCTGCTGGTGGACAAGATGGTGCAGAGCCTGGTCAGTATTCTGTTTAACAATAACATAAAAATCATAATAGGATCGATTTATAGCTGCATAAAGGATCAAATATTTGGACAGGCTCAGGAGCACAAGTAGGATATGAACATTATTCAGACTTTTTGGGGATGTTTAAATTTCTTACTAAATGCTCATATTTTGAATAAATCTATTTCCTGAAACATAATTGTTTATAGTAAGTCTGACTTTGCCATTCATCAATGTCCATCACTATGGTGTATGTGATATATTTCCCTGTTTAGGGTGTAAATGCAGGTACGTACACCGAGGTGGAGTTTCGTTCATTAGGAATTATGGCGACATCCGTGCCGGACGCAGTCTTCGTACAGCTGGACAGAAGATTCTTTGTGGACAGCATTGAGTTTCTGCGAGGTTTCTGTTACAGCGCTAGTAAAAGAGACTTAGTGGCGTTGATGCTCCAGGAGAACGGTACATTCGGGTGAGGAGAATAAAAAGATACAAGTATTTGATCTGATTTATTTTTATATTATCGGCCAAACATTGTGGCAAGTATTGTGTTAGAAAGTGTCTCACCCAGGTGAAAAAGTGAATTTTCAGATAGGATCATATTTTTTTATAATACTTAATGCTATTTATCTCACGATCCATGCTTCGTTTTTTTGTAAATATGCATGCACATTTATATTATTATCAGATAAAAAGAAACACATTTGCTTAATACAGTTTCCTGCCCTTTTATGTTTTAGTGTCTGGAACTTTTTCGAATTCAAATCTTTCACTGATCTTAACTGTCATTCAGAGGAAACTTGACACCAATTTAGATTTCACATGAACCTGAAAAAACCTGAAAAGGTGAATTATTCTAAAATGCAAAATAGTTAAGATATTGCAACATGAATTTATCATGGTTACGGACACTACAGATTTTTTGCCTTTTTAAGTTTTTACCAAAAAAACTGAATGATTTGCATTTTAAATGATTATTGTTTGAAGTGAGACAGTATAACTGAAAAATGGCCATTTTGGGGCACAAATAAAATCATCTCTCCAAAATGGCTGAAAAAGTAAATTTTTTGAGAAGCAAGATCGGTCACTTCCATGTTGCATAAACTTCAGAAGTAGCTTCTTTGGCACAAACATTTTCTATATTATATATGTACGTCATAAAAAATATATTAAAGCTCCAAAACTGTGACACTAGAACTTACGGTAGTAATTATAACTCGGCAGTAATTACTTTCATGACTGTTGTTGAATTATTTTCACTCTAAAAGGAAAAATGTTGATCTTTAAGCTAATTATCATGAACAAGAACAAACTCTAGATTATTCACTGATTGTGTCTTTTTTGTGTTTCGTGTTCGTGAAGCCCAGTCCAGAGCTGGAACACAACAACACTGATTCAAGTCGACAGATTCCTCTTCTTCCTGCCACCCGAGATCATCCAGCTCATTCCTCCTGTAGGTCGCTTCATCGGTTTGGTCTGCGCCGTCTTATTTTCTTATTAGCTGCATTTTTATGGCTATTGCTGAGGTCTTTACATGCTTCACACACTGTGCTGTTGTAGAAAAAGAACCCATGATGGTGTGGTGTGATGAAACAGAGTCACCGTTGCCATCTTAAGTTGCTTCTCTCTTTAGCTTTTGGAAATAAGCTCACATCATCAAATAAATGTAACGTATAAAGATATTCCCAGGACATCAATCATAATTAAGCTTTAAAAAAAAATTTTTATACCTTTTTCACTGTTACAAAGCACTGACATTGGAGACTCCTTCCATAAATGATGAATTTAATTCGATTTTTAATTAAAGTTTATTTTTTATAGCAGTGGTCATTATTGCAAAGCAGCTTTTCAGAATCTCAAAGAAAATTTAGGGATATTTGTATGAAATGTGTAGAAATATGCATCAAAATGATCAGATTGTGTCCTTAAAGGTCTTCTCACACAAAACTTCACTAATAATCATATCACTTATAATAGAAGACAATAGAAATGCCTGTTTATGGTGTTACTATAGAAATTATACCGGATCAGAACAAGCTCTCCAATATAAACATGTGTTTTAAATTTCGGCTGCACTGAAGTCGGAGCTGCTGCTAAAGAAAATTCATCAACATCTTCTGTCTATTGAGGACCCAGAATGTGAAAGTGTTGTTTTTATCTCCGCAGGCTCTGATGAGTCAGGAGCGTATCGAGAGGCTGTTTATCAGCCAGCAGCAGTGGGAGGGCGGCGGCGTCGGGTCTCTGTGTAAACTCCACCACCGTGACGCTCTCTTATCCAGGAAGCAGTTTGTGCTGCAGTACTTCTTAGGCTTGCTGGAGCTGGGACGCTGTGAGTATCTCACTTTTACACTCAGTAATTCAGCATGGTCATGTGATCATATCTTATAGTCACATGTATTTAATATTTCCTATTCTACAATTGCAATAAACTAAATATAGGATTAACACATCACAATCTTATAATAAGAAATATTAGATACATTTTCCAGATATATTCTTTTTGGCGAGTGAATGTCACATTTTGTGAATAACATAAAAAAAAAAAAACAATGGATAGTATTTCAGAGAAAACATATTGTATATTAGATCATGTTACAAATGACAAAGAAAAAATTAGAAAAACATCGTTATTTTTGGAACTGGTTATAAATATATCCAGATATATAATCTCTGATCACTGTCATTATTTATTTTTCCTCTGTGAAGTTCCTCTGGCTCATAATTTCCAGGTCAATTATTTAGTAAAATTAAAGCAATAACATCAAATCAAAGAAAGGCGTAACATATACACAGATAAATCTCTACAGATCTGTACAGCAGATGTTCTGGTGACACTTTTTTAAAGCTAAAATAGTTTAATGTGTATGAAAGAAAAGTTCTCATAAGTTCATCAGATAACCTGAACTCATCCTTACAGCATCACTCCCAGCCTCTCGACCTCCATCCTGCGAGAGCGTGCAAGTGACCGGGCCGGCTGTCTGGCCCGTAATCAGCCTGGTGAACATGTCCTCCTCAGCTTTCCGCCAGTGTCTGGAGCTCATTGGCCAGGATCCATCCTTCACCTCCGATCAGCTCTCGCTGCTGCTTCGCAGAACTAAAGAGGCAACTGATTTTACAACACATGAAATTTACACCAGTAGTTCTGATTGTTTAGATTGTACCTTTGGGTGATTGCTGTTTATTTAAGGTGTGTGTTTGCAGGTGTACGGCGTCATTTCCTATTTCACTCCATCAGTTATCGCTCAGCTGGGACGAGTTGCGACACAACTTTCCCTGGACGAACTGGCGTCACTCAGGCTGTCGGAAATTCTCTCCATCGCACCTTTAGGAGCTGTTAGCACCTGGACCAGAAAGCAGGTATTAGTGTTATGCTAACCTCACAACGCCGGGGTCATACGGGGTCATAGTGTGTATCAGTACGTAGCCAAACATCTGTAAGATAATAAAAAAAAAAAACATGGTAGAAAAGGTTGTGATGTGATTTTTTTTTAACCTGGTTTGGCTAAATGCAACAAGTTACATCATCTTTGTTACGTAGCTAAGTTAGCCTAGCACATACACAGCTTGTTAGACACCAGAGTGCAAAAGTTTGTATACCCTTACTTTGCAATTACATGAGCAATCAATTTAAAACAATATATGATGTTCCTGTATTAATAAAAATTCAAGTTGCTAATAATAAAAATAAATGCAATTTAAATAAATAAATGAACAATATTACAGGAATTTACTTGTTATTCTTAGTATAGAGTTTTTCTGGGCAACCATTAATCCAGTAACATGCATATGTAGTGACTTACATTTATATGTATTGTATGTAATATACACAATTCTCCTGTATACAGTACATTTCTCATATCGTCATTACACCCTGTAATACTTGGCCTGTTTGTCAGTTAGGAGTTTTGTTCTCCACCGTGCTGAACTTCACTAAACAAACCCCGAGTCAGCTGAATTCCAGCTCTTTAGTGTCTCTGGGACACGTCGTTTGTGGGATCGACGCTCCGGTCATCGACACTCTTAATCCTGTACATTTCAGGTGAGATTATTTCACTTTTTTATTTAGATATTCCTCATCAGATTTATTTACTGTTTATTGTTTATCAGCTTTTTGAAGGTTCTGTTAGATTTAGAAAGAAACTCTTTAAGATGCAGAAGATAACACGGGAATTTAAGATGGGAAGAAACACACCTTCTCATCCTGTACTGATCTGATATCACTCATGTTTTCTAAGCTGGAGCAGTCAGTGACAAGACGCAACTAAAAATCTCCCCAGAAAGTCCATTACAGATTCATGTCTCATAATCACAATAATCCAGTTAGGGAGAACATGTGGGGGATCAGATCCAGTAACAAACGGCAAAGACCGGAATAGGATTTAAAAATGAAATGTATTTATTATTATAATTATGATTGTTATTATTATTAGTAGAAATAATAAATAATATTGTTGTCATCAATAGTCTTTAGGGAGGGGAAGCATCCAACACCATATCATCACGATACTTACTCTGGTGCCGATTCGATTTGTGCGTATCATGACTTAAATATCCTGATTAGATTTTTTTGACATTATTATAATTCTAAACAAACTTGGAAAATGATTTGCTCCTCGCATGCAGGACCCTGTGCTGGCTGCTAATGTCTGACTAGTTTAGACCACGCCATCTGCAGGATTATAGAGGAACAACAACCTTACACCAAACATATATATATATATATATA
>JAOVVA010000037.1:2294975-2316089 GCA_028565275.1 Leiocassis micropogon | reverse complement strand
CATTTAAGTGTGACAAACATGCAAAAGAATAAGAAATCAGGAAGGGGGCAAATAGTTTTTCACACCACTGTAGTTCTAATATGATATTCATCATGGTATTTGAAAACATGTTTAAACATGATGTCTTTCACTCTGGAGCAGATTGTTTGCATTCATTTAGTGTTCGTGTTACCCCAGTCATAGAAAATTCAGCATCAACTTCCTTTCCTGTTTTTTTCCCTTTTTCTCTGTGATTATGCAGCATTTCTCTACACCTTCTTTTACTTTCATCTGTTATGTGTCACATTAATGAACTTCTTTAAATGCCTTGCCAATTCATTTGCCTTTTTTTTTTTTTTTTTTTAAGTTTACAATTTTTTTCTTTAGAACAGGGGTGACTAATCGTCTCCAGGAAGATCCTGCGTGTAGAAGATTGGACACCACTGCTCAAGAGTGAAGAGACAATCCTTCCTCATCATTCTCCTCCTCTTCTTCTGTGCAGTTTAACAGTGGTTGTCATTCTGATATTGCATTACCACCATTTAACATCATTAACCCTTCATTGCCTCCTTATTTTATATAACACTCATTCATATCTCAGTCATCCTCAGATATTCAAAGAACACTCTATTTCCCTAGTCTTCTACTCCCAAATTCTAAAATATGTTTAAAAATAATTTCCGACAGCCCTATTTCTTGAAAATAAGAGATAATTTCTTCCCTTTCTTCTGCATATTTCCTTCATGATATGATAACATGCTGTATGGTCTCCTCTTGCTGACCCACATTAACCTGTTGGATGTTATCATATGATTCCTAGTGTGCTATTGAGATTGCTTTAACTGGTCCTCACTCTACTGATCATCATCTGTTCTCTTCCCTCTTAGCCTTTACTCCATGTTGCACTTACTTTACCTTGTAACTTGTATTACAGTGATGTCCATTTGATTCCCTCTTCCACTTCTCCTGCCATGCTTGCATAATTCTCCTCCATACTAAACTTTTCCCCTTGCTTTTAAATGAAATATTAATGTTGCTCTCTACTTCTTTTTAAAGCTTGTTTGGTTGCCGTATTCACCTGCTCATGTCCTGGAATCCCCATGTGAGTGAAACCCATATAAATATGATTTCTTCTCTCTTTCACTCATCTTCTATACCGCTTCATCCTGTATTCAGGGTCGCGGGGACCTGGAGCCTATCCCAGGAGACTTACTGTAGGGCACGAGGCAGGGTACACCCTGGACAGGGTGCCAATCCATCGCAGGGCACACATACATATACACACTCACACACTACGGGCAATTTGGGAACGGCAATTAGCCTAAACTGCATATCTTTTTACTATAAGAGGAAACTGGAGTACCCGGAGGAAACCCACCAAGCACGGGGAGAACATGCAAACTCATGCACACAGAGACGGGAATCGAGCCTGCCCGGGAATCGAACCCATCAATGATCAATGCTTTGTAGAGTAGCTCTTGATGATTTCTTTATCTCTACCCTACAACTGGGCACTATCACTGCTCCCCATGTACTATCGGACTAAAGGATCTTTTGATTAGTCTGTGTAAATATGCTCTACCTTTCTGTATTTGTGCTTTATGCAGTTGTGTTATCCGAAGGCCAATATCTTTTCTCTTATTATTCTGCTTACTCTTGTTCAGTTCTAGTTCTAATTTTAAATTAGACCTGCTAATGACCACCCTGGTACCGCAGGAATAGGACAGTAGGGCAGAACTGTAGATCACTAGTTGCCAACTTGTCACCAACCCACATAAAGCTCTCCTTCTGAATCCCCTTTCTTTCCCAGCACAACTACAATACTTTTCTTGTTGAATAATTATCCCCATGACCTTTCATATTTATCCAGAAATAACTGTTTACAACAATTTCCCAACCCTTAATTTGGGGTGCACACACACTGCAGAGTTTTAACCTGTCCCTCGTCCCTACAACCGCATAACAGCCGTGCCATATCCAGCAATACAGAACTCCCTCTCATGTGATGTAAATAGAATTTAAATATCATTGGAATAAATCACTATCACATCTACCGCCACACATACCTACCTACGCGAAGTGCTACAAAACAGTAGTAGCTTTTACTGTTTTTGTCCAGCACACATCAATTACCCAAAATTTGAAATATCAAGGTTTACAGAATTAAAAACATCTGGAAATAAATGAGAAAAATGTAAGGAAAAAAGTACCAGTTGATCTTAATGGTCATCAAGTGGACCCGTCCTTAGTCACCACATGCATCTCTGTCAAAAAGAACTCCACCAAGAAGTGGGATAGCAGGATTAGTCAGACAGGTCCGGATGACAGAAGGGGTTGGATTGTTGACAGAAAAAGCGTGACTTAGGGCACAAAACAGGTTACACCCTCGACGGGGTTCCAATTCATCACAGGGAACAGACACTTACACATTATGGGCAATTTGGGAATGCCAATTAGCCTAATCTGCATGTCTTTGGACTGTGGAAAGAAACCAGCGTACTCTGAGGAAACCCACAAAGTACGGGGAGAACATGGAGAACAAACTCCACACAAACAGACCCAAGGCAGTAATCGCAAGCAGTGCAAACCACTAAGCCACCATGCCTCCGTAGGGATGAGCACTAAGACATCCAGTTATTTTGCATAGATTATTTGTTTACGTGAACACGTTTCCAAAAAGACATTAAATGACAGAGAAACAGTCCTAGATCGTATATATGGCATTAGGTAGTGGGTGATATGAATCGGAGTGTGACAGTAGGAACATGGGAAACCTGAACAGCACATATCATAGGTTTTGTTAATTCAGGGGAAAATATTGTTACCAAGCATGATAGATGGTTTGTTTTTTATGTGATAGATAGATAGATAGATAGATAGATAGATATATGATGGCACACAGTCCAGGGTGTACCCTGCCTTGTGCCCAAACTCTCCAGGCCCCAGTGGTATAGAAGATATATGGATATTCTTCTCTAAAGTTGCCAGTAGATGTATTTAACTGTATTTATATTTTATTTTTAAACATTTAAATATTCTTCTCTAAAGTCGCCAGTAGGTTTATTTATTTGTATTTGTGCTTATTTTTAAACATTTAAATGTCTATAATTAATAACAGTTCTTCTCATTGCGTAATGCTTGTAATACTGGGCAAATATGGTCACGCCAATAAGGCTTGTATTGAATTGAATTGGGAGAAAAGGGAGCGGGAGTGCGCATCCTCTCACACAGGTCGGGAGCGCGCGTTCTACAGTTATTCCGTCATCAGCAGTGCACGTTAGAAGTCGTGAACGCGCACCGGAGTAGCTCAGTCGGGCGCACATGCGTTCCTTCAGCTAGAGCTGTGTTAGGAGTGTGGTATAAAGTCGCACACATCACAAAATGGCGGATTCAGATTCGTGGGGTAAGATGTGGTGTCTTTTATTTCACACAGGTGATGTATTTTTATTTAAATTCTGAAGGCGGTTTAAAGTTTAAATCGTGTGTGTGTCTGTTGTAGACGCGGATAACTTCGAGCCGAACGAGCTGCTGAACAAGTCGGCGGGGCTGCAGGACCGTTGGGAGGGAGAAGACGAGGACGACGATGTCAAGGTAACAACAAATACAGCGTATAATCTGACAACTAGGGTGTGTTAACCGTTAAATTATCATTCCAGATGTTTTAGCCGCTCCGGTAGTTGGCTAGCTAAATAACTATCAGGTTAGCACAGCGCTAAGGGCTAATCTGGCTAGCTTTCATACAACTTTAGCTGTTAGCTGGAATAGGGGTATGTTCAGAGCTATTATTATTAATATCATCATCATCACGCCTAAATTAGCCTGGCTAGCTAACACAACTAGACAGACTTGTTACACGTACAGACATAACTGTTGTAAAATAGAATAAACCTGACAAAAAAACATTCGTTTAACAACAGTGCACTAGTTGTGTGTAGCGCTGTCGTTAGCCGGGTCTCTGCTGCTAGCATTAGCAAAAGGTAGTAACAGCTGCTCGCGCGACGTCGCCTTTCATTCTCGCGCGCGCGCGCGAGACACCCGGATTTTATCTCCACTAAACTCACGTGCTCGCCCCTTAAGCACGTAGCTCGGGTGTTTCCGCCTCAGATACGATCCGTCAGACGCGCAGCTCATTCAGTTCTCATTGTAAACAAACTGCTTTGCAAGCGTCATTCTGTAAACGTGTGACATTTTAGACATTTGATTGCGCCAGCTGGGAAAGTTCGCGTTTTGTGTGACGTCACAGTGACGGAAGCTTGTCAACCGAAGGCTCTGAGTCATGCTGCAGCGTGTAAACTCCCCAGTGTCACCGAGAAGTGTGCTCCTCAAGTCACAGAGAACTGATGGAGCTCTCTAGATTCTGATCTAGTTCTGTAATTCTGAGTAGAAGTGTTCTGCATTCAGTTAGAACAAATTGAAGTTTCTAGAAATCTCGGCAAAGAGAAAAATCCCTTCACAAGCCGTGTTCTAAATTTTTTTAAAAGTGAGCTGATTGTTGCTTGAAGAGTTTTCTAGGATCACTTGGAACTGATAAAACACTCTTGAAAAGTGTGAGTTTCTTAAGTGTCAGAATTTTCCAGAAGAATTATACAGTTGCATGGAATCCTGATTGAAGCTGATGGAATCCTCTGGAAGTGTTTTTAGGGTTACTGTTACTTGGAACTTTAACTCAAATGTAAAATCGGTTTTGCTTTATGCTTGTGAGACTTGGCGGACTACAAAAACTATGCTACGGAAAATCCAGACATTTTTGAACACCTGTCTGAGGCGCATATTTAAGATTCGCTGGCCTGATAAAGTCAGAAATGAAGACCTGTGGCAAAGGGTGGGACAGGAACCAGTGGCCAAGCAGATTCTGCGAAGGAAGTGGGGCTGGATAGGGCACACACTCAGGAAGGAATCATCCAGTGCCACACGCCAGGCCCTGTCTTGGAACCCGCAGGGGAAGAGGAAACGCGGCAGACCTAGAAACAGCTGGAGGCGAGACACGGAAACAGAACTGAGACAGTATGGGATCACCTGGAGTGAAGCAGTAAAAGAAGCCCAGAACCGAGTTCGCTGGCGGAGGGTTGTCGATGGCCTATGCTCATCTGTGGGCTAAGGGCTTACTACAGTTACTTGGAACTAGATGTACACCGGCCCCATGGAGCTCCATATAAATCTTTTAGGTTCCTTTTGAACTCATAGAATCCTGCCTAAAAGTGTTGTAGATTCACATAGAACTGTTAGAACCCTGTCAAAGTGTTCTAGATTCACTAAGACTCAGTTAGACATATCTGTAAATCCTTCTAGATACAATTAAGACTGATGAAGCTGACTAGAATCGGTGTAGACAAGCCTAAGCTCTCTAGAAGTCCTCTAGGATCACTTTGAACTGATAAAACAACCTGGAAGAGTTTGAGTTTGTCCATATCTACAATCTTGCATCAGCTCTACAAGATTCTAGAAATGTTTTACATCACTTGGAACTGATGGAATACTTCTAGAGATATTCGAATTCCTGTATAATTGATGTAACCACATGGAAGTGTTCTAAATTCACTTAAACACGGTTGGAAATAAGTGTAGATATGTCTAGATCAAATTTAAACGAACAAAATTGTCAAGAATTGTTGTAGATTTGCTTAGAATTGAGGCCCGTTCTAGTAATGTTTTGGATTTACTCCCAAACATGTAGAACCCTCCCCAGAAGTGTTGTAGATTCACTAAAACTTGATGGCTCTTTCTAGACTTATTCTAGATTAATGGTTTTAGGTCCACTAAAGCTGATGTAACCTCGACTAGACGTGTTCAGATAAAACCCTCCAACAGTGTTCTAGACTTTATTTTCAGAATTGCTACACAGTTAGAATTGCGCTAAAATCCATCAAATTTAATACTGAATTCCATAAAAATGTTCCAGAATATCCTGATAGTACAGGTGTAATGGTACACATGTTCGAATTCATACTGATCGGTACAGTGTGTTCAGTTTGGTGCGTGCTGAACGATTGCCAGTTGTTTTTTCTCCATTAATCTCTTAATATGAAAATGCCCTAACTGTTCTCCAGAATCGTGTAGGAATGATGTCCTGGAAGTGATGGGGGAATTTTTAAAGGTGTCCCAACATGATCATAAATTAAGAAGTTATTCACAAACCCTTATCTATGTTCCAGAGCTCAAGCTTTTTGTTTTACACGCCTTTCAGTGACGTGTGTGTGTGTTCTTTGTTTGACAAGTTTTCTGGAAAGGCCCATCTGTCATTATTCAGCAACTCATTACCAGCACAATGGTACAGTCCACCGGCATATGGGTGAACCTGAGGTTTATAAGCCTTTCACTACATGACCTCTAACCTTTAAAAAAAAAATTGCTTTTGAAGGATTAGTGTCAGCGATGATGGGCTGTGATAAAAGTGCTAACTGTTGTGGTCAAAAAGTTGGTTCTTTAGGGTTATGTCTTACAAGAACTTTACAGCTGTTAAGTTTTAATCATCCAGCTGTCAAATGATAAAGACGAAACCTTTTTGTCAATCCTTCTGGTGATTCGTAAAGAAATAAAAGAGCAGTTGGGGAGAATGAAAAGTTGAGCTTTATATTAAATGTGTGTCTATGATAATACCAAACATCATAACGTTACATGTTTGTACATTTTTCTTCATCTTTTGTTTTTTTTATTTGTATTTTAGTCTAAATTTAATTGGAGTATGATTGTTCTGTATTCTCATGTAGGATAACTGGGATGATGAGGAGGAGGAAGAACAGAAGGTGGAGGAGCAAAAAAAAGGTCAGTTTTCTGGTTTAAAGTCGTGTGCATGTGATACAATTCAGCCCCACTCTTTTGTGTGCCAATATTTTCAAAAGCGTTTAACTTTCTGTGATGAGTTGTGTGTAGTGATCCTGCATGTGTTCAATTCAACAGAGATGAATAACAGATGTGGACTCAATTTCAATTTTATTTTATGTAGCGCTTTTAACAATTGGCATTGTCCCAAAGCATTGACTCCAAATATACTCTTAAAATACAATCATGTACTGATTGACTATGTACATGTCCATCAATGACTATGTTTTATATAATAAGTAATAATATTAAAGCTTCTAAGCAGTTTCTGTTCATTCTTACTCAAATAATTGTTAGGAACAGCAAAAATAAACGAAGTACTTTTTCTGTTGAAAATGTCCTTGTATTAGTGTTAAATGTTGTTTTTGCAGAACAGACAACCCTAGCTCCCTGTGTCGTTCTGCCCAATTCTTACTTTTTCTCTTATTCCTGTTAAATTATTTAGGTAAACCTACAAACCTTAAAATCAAGGAGTTCCTAACACCACAGCTTTTGCAGAAAATACAAACTGCTTGCACCTTGTGCAAATACTCACATTTTGTGAGAGTATCATGTCTTCTTGAATCACTTTGTATAGGACCTGTCTGTTAGTAACCTTTTTTTTTTTTTTTACTTTTTAAAAAACCTGCTGCTTAAGAAAATCAGAAACTTCTTGAATCAAATCTAACGTCACAATTTTAAAACGCTAAATGAACTGAACTGATAGAGCTGTGTATTGTAAGAAGACTATCAGTTAGACTGTTTTCTAGTTGTTGTTTTTTTTCCTAGTGTCAGTGGAATGTAACAGGATTTCTAACTTCCTAATAAAAATGTCAATGCACCTTTCTTTCTATGTCTTTCTGCATAAAGAGTTTCTGATTGTAATCTGGGAGTAATTATAAATCATTTATTTGAATAGTCTTTTGAGTGAGAGAAGCTGACGAAGAACATTATTTCCATCTCTAAAGCTGTTAGCTAAATGTTTTGCATGAATCCATGTTTGTCAGGTTGTATTACAAAATATTTTCTGGTAAAATCAACATTTCCTTAAAGCTTCCTTATTGTCATTTAGGTTATCTAAAGTGTAAACCGTGTATGAAATCAGATCCTAAAACACGAAGTGAGCATTTCTATCTTTCATGTTTAAGGAAAATACCGGAGTGTGTAGTAAATATGAGGAACCGTGCAGTCAGGAACTGGGGCGATTCAAGAGATTCTGCACTAATGCACAATAAAACGGTGTTTTCTTGCGTCATGGATGAGCTAATGGAAGTTTATTTTATTCCAACCACAGACAGATAATGGATGGGTTATTTTTGGCATGGAGTACATTTCCATTACAAGAATTCACACATTGTTCTTATTTATATGCTTCCCACAGACTGGTTTAGTCTGGTTAATCAGACTAATTTGGTGCTTTAATGAATGATTGAAACTTCTTTAACCCGCATTAGGATTCAGTGTTGTAGCTGATTACAATCACTCACTTAAAGAAAATCAGAAGTCTGTTTGGCCACATCCAGCCTTATTTTGGTTCGTCGAACCTTAAGTTTTTTTTTTCTTTTGAAAGTGTATTGTGAAGTGCATCATGACTCCCAGATGCAGCAAACCCAGGGGCAAGAGGCAAAAGGAGACATAGAGATTTGGAAATGAAGTAAAATCTTACTCTATAGTATCCAAGTATAGCTTTTCTAAGGATATAACAAATCATTAGCATAATGTCCTATGTCACAGAACCTGTCCTGAACGTTTATGACCATGTGTGTGGAGTCGTATATACGGTTGTAAAACATCACATGGCGTAGTTCATGTTCAACATTTCTTTCCTTGTTTTCTCTTTGTTTCTCAGAGGTCAAAGTTCCAGAGAAGAAAAAAGTGAGCAAAATCAAAGAGAAAGAAATTGAAAAGGAGAAAAAACAGGAGGAGCTGGGGATAAGGGTACGGCTGTTATTCTTTTTATTTTTTTAAGGTGATATGGAATACATACGATTTATTGAGCCCTTGAAAAGTTTTTAAATCAGGAGTTGCTGTAAAGAGAGATTTTCTTGCGGCGCTGATTAATGGAGTTAAAAACTAGCCGTAGTTCAGTTTCTCAAATTTTCTGAACATGATTCTGATACACAGGTTTCATCCGATCACATGAGCTTACGTAAATGAGTTTCGCTGTAGGAAGCTAATTAAACCACAAATTAGACGCAGGGCTTGAGCTCTGAAAGAGGTAGGTTTTCAAAGGCTTTCATGGTTTAATATTCTGGTTTACCTTCTCTGGTTTGGTAAGTGAGCCGACAGCATGGCTTGTTCATCAGGTCTGAAGACGACACTCCAAAGCACCATTAGGAAACAAAACAGCCACTTCAAATACATAAGTTGTAATGTTGATGTCTCACCACTAATTTCTTATTGGAACAGTAAGAAGTTGTATTTAGCTTTGTTTTATAACTGCTTAGATAACAACATTGCGCTTACCATTGATTATATGAACAGTTACAAGAGACCGAGGCCAGTTCCCAGCTCACAGCTGAAGAGCAGGCAGCTGAGAAACTGCGCTTACAGAAGCTGCAGGAGGAGTCGGACCTGGCGCTCGCACGGGAAGCGTTCGGTGAGTTCTGCGTGGTGTCGATCGTCTACCGTGATTGTTTCTTATACACTTTGTCTGTGTATGTTTTATCCAAAGAATTTTGGATTTAGGAAACACAAAGATAGAAATTTAGCTTTTAATAACATTTATCTAAAACATTCATTATTATATGTATAGAAATTCTCTTACTTTCCACTATTAAACATTGCTCTGATTTTTATTACAATATAATATTAAAATATCAAAAGTTCTGTTTGTACTAGTAAACAATAATTCAATGCAAGTTAATATAAATTTTGATAGCAGATATTAAATTTGTACTAGTGTAAATAAAATTTCACAAGTGGAACTAGAAGTCCTGACAACAAGCAAGCCATGACTAAAATCTGAAACGCTATTGTAGCTATCTGGTTATATATACTTTAATATACTTGTAACTATTAAGAATTTGGGTTACTGTGCATGACCATTTCCCCAAGTTGCTTCAGTAAAAGGAAGCACATTAAGGACCTTTTAAAAAATGAACTTATTCAAAAGATAACACTTTTCTAATTTGCAGGTGTAGATGCATCTACCACAAATAGTGCCTCGGGAATTGAAGCCATGTGTCCCTCGACTAAGGAAGACTTCTTAGTTTTTGAGAAATTACTGAGAGACAAGATTACACAGTTTGAGAAGTCAGTGCATTATTCCAGCTTTTTGGAGTCGCTGTTTCGGGAGCTCTGTATTTCACGTGAGTAGGACACGTCCTAAGACTTTGTGTGTGTCTGTATTCAGCATTGTAGTTTTTTTTTCTTTTAGTTAATTATTATTATTTTAAATAAAATAAATGCACCCGTTCGCTAAAACCTTATGCAGAAGTACTTACGGTTTGCTTATTATTGATTGTCCTAGTGGAACTAGACGACTTGAGGAAAATCAACAATTCCCTGTCAGTTCTTTTGAGTGAAAAGCAAAAGCAGGAAAAGGTAAGTTGTGAAGATTTACTCTTCTCCATAGAAGTTTGCACACCCTTACCTAGGCATAAATGCCATCTGGCCATAGAAGGTAAACTGTAATGTAGTGTTGGATTTCAAATCTTTATTATCTTATTTTTTTTATTGCAGATTTTGTACAAAATTTTTCCCCTGGTTTTCCCTTTTTTTTAAATGACAGCACAAGTTATGAATCCATATTTAAATTTTCATGGCATTTGTATTAATTCAGGAAGATTGCATACTCTCCTCCCTCAATTATGAGTTGACTCGTCACATTTTTGATTGTCTTGATGCAGAATAGTAACATTTAAATTTGTCACGGTTATATATATATATATATATATATATATATTTGATTGTGTAAAACCTTTTTTTTTTTTTTTTTTTTTTAAAACCCTGGGAACCATGAGTGGTGGAAATTTTTGCACTTAGCTGTGTCAGTGATATCCCTGCCATGTTCTCCAGACTGGCTCTGGAGCGAGTCTTGTTTGAGTAAAGAGCTTACTCAGAGGCCTGAATGTCATTCCTCATCTGTGCAGTAGAGGGAGCTGCTTGCCTAATTTTGAATTATTTCCTTAATCCACTTGATATTCTAAATAAGATGATTGGTTTCAGTGAGAGAGAACACATCCGTCCTTACTTATCTGTTTGTCGTGTGATATTTTCCCTATAGGAAAAAGCCAAAGGCACCAAGAAGAAAAAGAAAACCATCCTCGCCGGAGGTGGATTAAAAGCTAAAATGAAAGACGACTTTGACGATTACGGCAACTTCGATGGCGGCTACAATGATTACGAGGACTTCATGTGACGAAGGCTGAATCACACCCCACCCCCCTTGCCCACCCTCCCCTAAACAAGACATGCAGCATCCTCCCGTCTCTCATTTTCTCTCATCAGTGCCATCCTGGAGTAAACTGAACACTGTGTAAACCTTTGACTTTTTTGCTTCAGTGGTCAATACAACTCTTAGTGAAGCTGCTATCACCACTATCGCTGTTTGGTGACAAAAGGAAGATCTATCAAATTGCCTTGTATTTACAACTCTGCCTCTAACAAAGACTTTCGGATGCGAGACATCTTTGCACAAGTGTCTTCTCTCAATTGGCCCACATAAGAAAATAATAATCATATTGCCTTATATGAAATACAACAGAAAACGTTTATTTTGGTTGAAATAGCTGATAACCTCTGTGCAACTTTATTTACATAAAAACAAATGTGATATTCTATGCAAAGTAATTGTATACAGAATGTCTAGGTTAAAAGGAAAAAATATGGATATTTTCCTCTGGTGGAAATTTTCCACAGATGTATATCTATATATGGTTGCCAGGTGTCAGCAACATCAGATGCACATAACTTAACCTTTTTTTTTTTTTTTTCCTGGGATAACGTCAGTGCATTTACTCATTTACACTACATGAGGAGCACTGGTGGTAGGTACACTTCTCTTTTTTTTTTTTTTTTTTAAATGGAAAAGCAAAAAAAGTAAGTACATTTTGAAAGCAGTGTTACCTAATAATATGCTACAGAATTGTTTTGAAAGTGATCTGCCTTTTTTTTCTTTCCATTTAAATGTTTACTTTGCTCGAATGCTGGTAGAGTTCAATTACTAGTGCAGAAGTGTGGGGCTCTGTCTTTTGATGTAGCTTCTGCAGGCTTGTATGAGGAAGGAGGAAGGTTATGGGCTGTACAGAGGTAAAAAAAAAATCTTCACTCCCAATCAATATTTGAGGTTTTCCTTTTGTTTTTTTGGGGAAAAAACATGCTTCACACAAAACAGAAAAAAGTAAAAAAGAGCAGTCAATGATGAGACTCCAGCCATGTTTTTTAAGGATCTAATTTAATAAAAAGGATTGGTCAAAGGGAAATTTATTATTTATCTTTTTCTTTTCATTTTTTCTGGAAAACCTTTGTAGTCAAATAGACAAACAAGTATTTATTTTAAGTTCGGGCCATTGTGTACGAAATAAATATCCCATTATTTACAATTTCAAGTAGTAACTATCACAGTACAGGTACATGTTAAGTATATGACTTAATAATAACCATGTGTGGTAAAAAAAAAATTGTCTAGCAACTACCTAAATGACCAAAGCTGTTTTTTTATTTATTTTTTAGCTGTAATAATTTTTAACCTTAATCAAGGGTACTATGAACCTGACTTGTAACTAGTCATGATAAGACACCATTTTATTTCAGTTTGTAGTACTATGGAGATTACTTGTTCATAAGCTCTTGTCCATTACCTTACACCAGGACCAGGAACCCATGAATGTAGTTTCTCATTACACCTTATAAAATGTAGGAGTTATGCATTAGCTTAAAAAAAATATGTGCAAAAGTTGTTCGTGGCAATCAGGTGGTGTGGAGTACTTTCCTGGAAGTTGATCTCTCTCCAGCCTATTCTCATTATTATTACAATATACAGGTTTCAGCGTGTGGTCTAGGAACATCTGTTGTGATTACAGGTACGTCTTCTCCGGCTATTACGCAATAACGCAGCGGAGTCTCCTCTTTGCTTTCGGTTGGCTTTTCCTGGACGAGTAATTCCCGCTATGGCCCGACCTGGAGCATTCTGAACCTGCTGGAATACGCTCTGTCTGGCTACCTCTTTGTCTCCACAAGTGAAGGTTAATGCCACACCTTCATTGCTCTTCATGACTCTCGACGTCCCATCTGATGTACCCTCAAAACAGCGTCCGAGTGCTATCTCCTTAGCTGTGCGAGGATCTTGGTCAGTAACTGTGTAGATGCCATAGTTGTGTCCCAGAGGGTCGAGTGGTGCAAGCATGGTGAACTCGTTGGTGTCATTGTTGACAGCCAGTGGAAGATGATTGACCAGGTACTCTTGAAGCATGCTGTTGACGCTGTCTCTCTTGCAGCTACCCTGCGGGATCACCTTCACAAGGGTGCGATCCACTCGGTCTTGGTCATAGAGCATGCCACTGCATTTGAACTCCAGACAGACTGCTGAGACACCGGACTGGTCTCTGTCTCGTATGCTACGGGTGTCACGGAGGCCATAAAGTTGGCCAGCTGTTCTCGGGTGGGTGCCTCCCGTGTTTCGAGAACGGACATTGATTTCGTGCGGGCTGTTGACTTTTACCTTAATATAGCAAGCTCTGTATTCTGTCGGCTTTGGCCACCAGCTCAAGTAGTCTTCTGTCCAACTCATTGGATTATCCTCGTTGAAAGGAACCGTGTTGTAGTCATAGCGATCTCCTTCTACTCTTGAAAAGCGGAAGTGAGGGGAATTAAATGGAGCTTCTTCACACTCCTTCAGTTTTTCAAAGGGATAAATTGGACTATTTGCATCTTCGGGTCTGTTCGGGTTGGGTTTTGCTATGTTGATGCTGAACGCAGTCTTCTTGAGTCTTGGATCATCGTGATCAGTTCTTCTGTAGTTCAGCTTACTTAAGTAGGGTTCAGGGACACCAATAATGTTGGGATTTAATTTTGGTGCTGAAGCTACAGCCTCCAGTTCTTCCCCTCCAAGATTTGCCATGACATAACCAGAATAAGCATCTGCTTTTTGGTCATCACAGAAGGCAGGTAGACATGCTCCATTGGGACCGGTTATGACACTGTCAAATCTACCCCATGCCCGTGGGTTGCTGGAGTATCCAGCTGTAGGTTCCATATTAATCAGAGATACGACTACACCCTCAACCTGCTCACTTGGCATATATCGCTCACTACGGAAAGCACGTACTTTAACGTAGCATCTTCTGTTTTCAGGCACGTCCAAGTTAAACAACCTTCTTTCTCGAATTTCCATATTTCCTACGAGAAAAGTCCTTTCTTCTCGTTTCCGTCGCTGCTTTTTCTCCATTTGAAGCTGTCCTTCTTCTTCCCAAAGACCCGTCTCGGGGTTGAGGGACCACAATTTCATTGACTGCAGATGTTCTGGCATCTTTACTTGGGCAGCATCAAGCCGAACCTTTACTTTTCCAGCATTTAATGACTCGCCATCTGCCTCATCCCTGAAATCCACTGAGAACATGCCATAGGTTCTCAAGGGAAGCATATCACCTTCTGTTCCAACAAAGTTGAGATCGCTTTGAGCAGCCGCTGCTGTGGATACAACTCTGGGGTCCATGAAGGTAACGCTGGTTTTTACATTACCAACAAATACCTCTCCACTCTGCTTATAGAAGGAGTTTGGTGGAATTTCAATCTCAGCCATGGGTTCCTCTCCTTGTACTTCTCCAAGCTGTAGTTTGTTAGTGTCGGTTGAGCTTAAGGTAACCGGTGGCTTTTTCCTAAGCAATTTGATCTCATGGTACACAGCTCCACCTTTGTTGTTGAACAAAAGTACTTTGGTAGTGTTCACAAACTTTTGCATGTGGTCTACAAAAGTAAGAACAAGCCTTTCGGTATCTGTGGGAACCTGGATTGAGAATGTGCCCTGGTATCCTGTTCGGCTTATCCTGTCACCATCCTTGTAGATGTGCCCAAACCTTAAAGGCTCTCCTGTATCTGCTGCAATAGCACGCCCACGAACTATTGCCTTTGTTTCCACACATTTTTTGCAGCCACACTGGGTGACCACCATTGTAGGCAACTGGTAGTCTTTGCAAGTTATCTGTCTCTCTTCCAATTTGGACACCCCACAGCAGAAGGTTATGGAGTCTTTGCATCGAATACCTTTGTCTAGTTGCCCGGTGCATGTTCTTATGGGGCATCTTCCTACATCATAATAAAATGAGTTTGTCTCGTTCTGGAAGCAGTCATGAGGCAGACGGACCATGTGAGGTTCTGGATTGGGGTTGCATGAAGGCTCGGCTTGACCTTTAAGATAGAAAGAGATCCCAAAGTGACCAAGAGCAAGTGACACTTTTTTTTCTTTATCTATTCCATTAAAGGCTCACCTATTACTGAAAGTATGGCTGGCTTGGATTTGATAGCACCATCCTCATTGCTGGCTCTGCAGTAGTATTCTCCAGCCTGATCCAGTCTTAGGTTCCTCAAAACCAAAGTCTCGTCATAAGGATGTACGCTCTTTTCGATCAGAGTTCCATTGTGAAACCTGGAATTGGTCAGCATTTAGATAGTAAATGATGAAATTAACTTGTTCACAGTAAAGCCTTCTTGTATAGTAATGGAAAGATGTTATGCCTCAAAGGTACGTTTTTGACCTTTTTAGAGTTATTTTTCCTAAAATAGTTTGCTGATATACGGTACATTTTAAGGTTAAAGATTTGCACATGATTTGTGTGTCCCCCAGGACAAACCCTTAAGGATCCTTTGGACGTAGGTCACTTCTATAAACTGTTTTGTCATCATACCCTTGAGGAAACCATTTTTCATTTGGAGTAGCTGGATGCCTGTTATTTTTGCAGGGAAAATTGTTCGACAATTGTTAGTAGATCTAGTTTTGGAGAAATGTTTTCTTTCTGAACCTTAAAGGGTTTCCCCTGAGAGCCAAAATGAAAAACCTAAATAAATTGTTTCCTTTTGGCGCTTTAAAGAACAAAAGGAATCGTTGGCAGATAAAGATGGAGTTCAGGTTGAAAAGAAAAACATCAAATCATCACTCTTTAGCAACCTTCATACATTTGACCACATTACTGCAATGAAAATCTGGTTTGCATCTTACCACTGATACTCATCAGGTTCAGGTGTACCAGTAACCTTGCAGCAGAAGGCAGTTGTCTGACCCGTTCTCCTCGCTTTTGACTCTGGGTGTGTTTGCACATAAAGCTTTTCTAAAAAGAAAGACAAGTATATGGTGGCATTTAAATTTTTCTTCATATCAAGTGTCAAATGTTTTTAATGAACGTTAGGGTTAATTCTTACTCGCTCGTTCCAGTTTCACATGAAGTACAGTTGTAGGCTCCGAGCTCAGGGGCATGACAATTTCCTGAGGCGTGTGGCCCTGCAGCCTGATCAGCAGCGTAGTGTTGCCGTCTGGGCAGACCCCTGGTACACGGAAGTGTCCGTTGTGGTCAGATAGGGTGAGAAGTTTGGGGCTCGTGCCCGCAAGGAGAATGGCGACGCCAGGAGCGGGGAGACTGCCTGCTCTACGAACTGACCCAAGCACAGTGTGATCTTTACATAGGCAAGCATTGCAGTCTGTGTTCGCCTTCCCCATCACACACTGCAGACTACAACCTGAGTCAAAAGAAAAGAAGACTATTAGACACTACGTATATAAATAAATGGTGGTGGTTGTGACAAAGGCAGTAGCAGAAAGGGCACCGAAAATTGCTGCTCCCTTAATTTTCTCAGAAAATTGACAATGTTTCTTTCTCAGCGTTACCTTCAGCTAAATAATTTATATAAATGTATGTGACTGGCCACAACAGAAGATGCAGTGTTGATAAACTAGTTTTATAACACGATTAGATGCTAGGTCTGAGTCCAAATCCAGACTATGCCCATCTGCCTGTTGATGAGCGCTATCGTCATATGTTTTATTGTAATTTACCCTGAAATGAAGGTTCCTCAAAGAGGTTCTTTTAAACCTATAGTGGTACAACACTTGAAGGTTGACATGAAAGAAATGTGATTGCATCCATCCATTCATTTATTTAGGTACTGAATGTATATCTGCTGGTTACATGTATCCATTCCCAAAGAAAAGCAGCATCACACCACCTGGACATCTGGGTCCTTTACACTGTCTGCTCTCCACTTTTACACCGTTACACTGCGTGGATTGGGTTGTGCACGTCCTGGAGCGGATCTGGGATGCAACCTGGCCACATTGTGCAGGACACAGGCTCCAGTCTGACCACTGACTCCACACTCCATGAGTTTCCGGCGCCATTTCTAAAAGTCATGGGGGTCTAATTAGGTTTTTATGATGTTCATACATATGCAGAAATCGTCAGGTTTTGTCATAATGATTTTCTCATTAGCTTTTTCATGTCCTTATCAACATTTTAAAAAGGATTCAAATGTGTTCTTAACCTAGGATCTGTTGGAAAGAATAGGAAATGATAAAGAAAACACAACAGTCCCTAAATTATACAGCCATTTCTCATCTGATGTGCCAAACGTGCCAAAAATAACATGGTAATTGTGAGATGTGACATTTCTTTTTACTGGTCAGGTTGACATGTAAATTTGGTCATACTTCATACTACGACCACTCTTAGGTCTTTATCTGTCCCAAGAGAGCATGTTACCTATGGACCAGGGAAAAAGCACTTAAATGTATTAGTTTTAGATTATTGCCATTATGTAGCCGTATTATGCCGTCCCTGGTTTTTACTACTTGTACTTATGAGTAGATTGATGTTTCCAGGTAAGTGTTAAACCTTGTATGTTTTAAATTTTAAGCGTTTCCATTGGAAGGTTTTTTTGAATGAAAATTCAGCATTTCTCTCACGTGCTGCAGTCTTTTTATTTGGTCTTTAAAAACATTATCACTCAGCAAAAATCTACCATCTAAAATCTTACCTCTTGGGCAAAGGAAGCGGACTGCATAATTAGAGCAGCTCTTTCCATCAAGTTGTTCTGAATTGATGCACCAGAAGCCCACGGTGGGTTCAGCGTGCACTCTCTCGCCGGTGCTGTGAGCCGGTATCCAGTCTGTAGTACGAGCTTCCAGCGCCCGTGGGGAATCGCACACCCGAGCTCGGTAATAGAAACGAATCGCATCCAGCTGCTCATAATCTCCCTTCCCTCCAGGGTGATCCACGTTGAACCAAGTCGTCCACTCGTAGTCGTCTGAACAGATGGAGAAGGCAGGCTTAGAGCCGAATCGCACATTCATTTCGGGATCGTTTATTCTTTACAACAGTCTCAATGCTTAGGTTATTTCTATTCCAGCAAATTAATAATGACAAAAATTAAAATCTTGTCTAAACAAAAGCGTTCAGTTGGAACAGTTATGTTGTTTACACCCTGTGTGAGTAATCGGGATTGTTAGCTCTCTGAAATATATTTTGTGTAATGATTATTAATACCTTCAGTGTGAAACATAGCTGGATTGTGTTTCATAGAGCTTCCTGATCCTGTAGAGAATGAAGGTCAGCATCTTAGTGACATTCACGGCTCAGTAATGACAATAAAATAAAGATAGATTTATATACCAGCTTGGACATGCAAGATGTGGTCAAGAACTAGTCTAGATCTCGAAGTTCCTTCCCCCGAATGCACACGTTTGGCCTTTCAGTAAACTTTACATCTCTGCTTTGTAAAGTTTATAATTAAAAGATTCTTCTCCGTAACAGAGATGTAAATTTTTACATGACAACTACAGATTTTTTAATGCTATTTAAAACTAAACCTTTGTTTTGTCTTGATACTTAATTGTACAATTTTGATTAATGTAAACAATTTTTTTAATGTAACCAATAATCACAAAAGTGGCACTTGCAGCCTGTTGCCTCCAAACTTTCAGTATTTATCTTTTGGTTCCCAGATTTTCTGAAGGAAGGAAGAATCATTCATTCCATCCATCCATCCATCCATTCCATCTGAGAAAATCCATCTCAATTTATTCACATTAATCAAACAATTTTTCAAAAGAAAATAAACACCCAATCTTATCTCACCATTATATCACGTACAAACAAACTCTCACTGTTTTTAAATGCATGAAAATGTTTTAGACTTGAACCAAACAAATGATGTAAATGTTTAATCAAGATTTCTAGGAGTTTAATCAACTCCTGTGTAATTCTCATTCATCTGTTAGCGATCAGTCTCCTTCCTGAGCAAAGTTCTCACCGCTCGAGCTTGGCCAAGTTTCATTTTTACATGTTTTGATAATCATAAAACAACATTTTATAGGCGTAATTCATGCAGTCGAACAGAATTTGACCTCTTATTATTCAGGCTTGCATGTGTTGCACGTTCATCGCGCTGGCATGACTTGACCCAAGCGCTCGCAGGAGAGTGTGGACAATCGCTGACAGGTGGCTCGCAGCCTCTGGCTTACACGCATAACTTCTAATCAAGCTCAGTTGCTGAGAGCAAATCCAACAAGGAGGCTATTTATCATCTTTACGGGAGGGTGAAATTCATGAGGTTATGCAACCGAAAAAACAGCAGCTGGTAAAGACTTATCACTTTCACTGTGGATAATTTCACATTAGAGCTATAAACTGGTGGCATTTGGCTTTTATCAAGTGGATCGAGTTTCCCTTCTAAGTGCTGTCCAGTCAGTCAGTAAATATTATAATTGGGTTAATGATAAAAAAAAATTGTTTGACTCACAAAATTACTCAACTTGATTTTTGGTTGCTGGTTGAAATGTTTCCATTATAAATGCAGTGTAAAGGAAAAATAAGCTAGAGAAACAAACCTTGAGTGAAGGTGATGGAAATTCCAAAGAGGACGACAAGAAGAAGAAAGACCCATGTCAGCTTGTACGCCATCTCGAGCGGCCTTTCACCACAAGTGACGACCTTTCCCTCTTTTCACCCTTCTACAAGTCAGAGGGAAAAAAATAAAGTAGTTAATCAGTGTACAAGGAGAGAAGTTTTACTTGTGTCCCTGGAATAAACTTTTGACCCAAATTAGAGTCTGTGACAAGAAACGGTGCAATTGGTGGGAAAAGGGTTGTAGTTTATGTTTGGGGAGGGGGTGTGTGTGTTGAGGGTTGGGGGAGGTCTTGGAGTAAGTAAACAGATCTAAAAGACATTTTTATGTTCCCATATCTCATCTGTAAGAACAATCAGTGTATATCAGGGGAACGTAAAAATGTAACGCTGCAACACAAATACTTTTCCAGGCAACAGAGGATGGTTAAGCTTTGCAGTTTCCCAGACATTTTTAATTCAACGATGAAACAAATTAAACAAGAGATCCCACAACATGTTCTTGTCTTTCAGCACAATTTTAAATTGTAAGGAGTTTTTATTTATTTATTTTTTTAAGGTGTGTCTTGTTTTCTCACACTGTTGCTATAATCAGCTCCATGTGATATTAACAGAGTTAGTATCAGCTAAAACACAAATATCCACCTATTTAACTAAATTATGGGTAGACTGTCGATTTGATTCAATTCCATTTAGGGGCATTTCAGTTTTTTAATTCAATAGCACTAATGCATTTTGTCTGATTTGGACAGCTATGTTTATCACACATTTTAACATATTAAAAGCTCCTCAACGTATCTAATATGTATTGAATTGCTGCATAACTTTGTTGAGTTTGTAATTAATTGTGTAATCAATATTACATAAAAGACTTTTTCTGGCTGCCCCAGACTCCAGTCCAGCAGGACCAATTGCTATAATAATAATAATAATAATTTTAGCATTTGTGAAGACGAAAGCGGTTTGCGTCCAGAGACGCTAGCATATTTTTAAGGAATTTGTCAATTTTAAATAATTTAACTTGAAAGTTTACTAAATAGTTTTTAAATTTTTTCAATTAAATCGCACATCTCAAGTCGTGCAGTGTTTAAGTTCATAACATACACTAGAGTGAGGAAGTAAAATCTCTGGCTTTGATCGTGACGTGTGCTTGGTAACAGATGGGTTGGTTTTGAATGTTTTAGAAATTGTTAAACTACTGAGATGTTCACACACACACAGTTTGTGTGTGTGTAATGGTGCAGACAACAAAAAACATCAGGAGAACAAGCGGACTGCCTGTAGCTCATGTAACCATCTCTACAACCGAGAGGAGGAGCAGCAGAGCAAAGTAAACCATGATGAGGAAGAGGTGAAGACCACATCAGGTTCCTCTCCTGTCAGCCAAGACCAGGAACCTGATGCAACTCTGAGGACTGGATCCCTAAAACCAGGTTACATTTCCTCCCCAAACTTCAGGATCTAGTCTAGACCCCACCCCCACCCCCCCACCCCCCCCCCCCCC
>JAOVVA010000037.1:2253678-2278235 GCA_028565275.1 Leiocassis micropogon | reverse complement strand
TCTGCGACTCCTTCTCTAGTTTTTATCTCCTGTATTTTATAGAAAGTGGACAAAAATAATAAATCGTAAAGCAAAACTGTTGACACTACTCAAAAAAAAAAAAAAGGTATACAAGAACTACTGGAAAAGCCATTCTGGCAGAAAGATGATTCTGATTGGTTGATATTAGCTCCACCCAAAAGTCCCTGGTTGGAACACTCAGTACCCTAACAAGAAAAGTAATCAGTTATGACTTGTCACTTGGCAAATGTAAATGTTTCACCACAATGTCTGGTGAAAAAGTCATTACTTCTTCACATCAAGTTCATCAAATACCACTCATTTATGATGTAACTAGCTGTGTAACAAATGGTGTTTTTGAGACAGAAACTGTACAAACTACCAAAAGTATCTGGCACTAAAACAATCACAATCAAAATTCTATAGGCAACAACCTGACTCCTTAGTTTGCTGTACAGTGTAACTACAGTCTACGCTGATAAATACAGGCAAAAGAAAAACGTGAACTGGAACATTCACGTCGCAACGGCGAACAGCACTTTTGGTCCTGGGTTTATTTATTTATTTTACTTACTTATTTATATTTTTTCTCTGTGGCAACCAAATGTCCTGAGGGAGCCAGAGCAGCACCAAGCAAGAGACGAGAGCTTCATGCGAGCGAGGCGGAAAATCACTGAGCGGTGACCGATCAGGCGGCTTCGTCTGGCGCAGGGTCTGGTCTCGTCATACAGTGGAGTCAAATGCACGGTGTAATAGCTGTGATTCGTGATTCGTAATGCAAACAGGAAGATGTAACGGGAATGGGATTTAAGATGATGTGTGTGGCAGCCTGGGAAAACCCTCCACATGGTGAAATTTCAACATGTTTTACTATACTGTGTATAACTCCAAGATCTTTAAAATACACTTTTACTGGTGAGAAGTGAAGTTTAAGCATGTTAAAGTCTTTTTAAACTGTATTTAACGATGTCCTTCCGTCTGCATCATGTGTATTGCGACAGCTGGTACACTTACACACTGAGCTGTTGATAATGATGTCTGATTTTCTACAGCACATACAGTAGTTTGAGCAAAGTCTGACGTTCACTGTGTGAGGAAATCACACTCAGCTTTCAAGGTTGTAGATATCTTTTATGTCTGTTAAACTAGCTCCATAGTGTGTTAAACTCTATTCTCTATATGATCTTTACAGAAAGCAAGAATTGAATGTAGCTCAAAGAAAAATATTTGCTTCTTTGATTTTTTTTTTTTTTTTGGTAAAATAAATGTGTTTTCTTCTTTTCTTTTCTTTTAGCTTATGTTTTTAGCAGAAACCTTTGGTCAAATCCTGATTTTTAAGAATTTTTGGCTGGCTTCCAGAATCAAGCTTAGATTAAGGTTAAGCTGTAATTTCTTTTTTTTTTTTTTCTGACAAATGATAGTCTTTTCGCAGATTTTATACTTTGTGGTTCCCCTGTAACATAAGCTGTGTTTTTTATTTTTTGGCTTATTGACAAACTGAGAAAATGTAATAAGAGGAACAATCATATTCCTAAGTTAATAACAGGGTACTTCCTGTTTCAATGAACATTAAATGTGAATATAAACTGATCAAAATGACAACATTCACTATTGACAATATAAAAAAAGATAACTGTTGGTACGGTATATAAATGAAGAAGGACATACAAAGTAGAAAATTAAAAATATATTATTGACGTCTCTTTTTGGTCAAATTTGTTTTTCCTCAAAAATAATTTATCACTTTTCAGCAGTCTTCCAAAAAGTTTGCCTAAAGGGTTTTCCCAGTCTACCATACTGTACAACTTTTTTTTTAGCAAGATATGTTTAGTGTTATAAATGTTGGAATAAAAAAATTTCCAAAACGTGTCCTGGCGCTTTGTTTGAAAAGGACGCAACAGATCAATTTCAGGTAAAAATCTTTACTGGAACATTGTTTGTACAGTAGTTCGCTTCCAGAAAAATTTTCAGATAAAATCAGATTAAAAATGTTTGCATTTTAGTGACACGCCCCCCCATTTCTAAGGAAACACTTAGACTTTCCGTAATGTGAATTTACTGGCTTAAAATATGAACACATCCTTAGGATGTCCATTTCGTTAATATGCCCAATGTTATTGTGTGTTTGAGGTGTGTGTTATGTATCTCTATTCATTTTCTCATATAGTGTTGGGGGGGGCTTTGCCTGGCATTTGATGGACGGATCACGCACTTCCTGTCTGCCCTGACAGGTCAAGCTGAATGGGTTTATTCATGTATTTATTCCTGATGGAACGATCGCCCGGTCACGTTGACGAGCTGCACGTGAACGGCATATCAAAATCACGTTACTGACACCCTGCCATTTCACCGTGTCTCTATACCCACCGTGATAAATCTGTGCTTGGCTTCCACTATAGATCTCTATATCTACACATATATTATTAACCGCTCCCCACTGATCCCGTTGTCGGACAATACAACCACAGACGTCCACCACACGGATGTTTGTACATACATACAGTGTTCGTGTCTGGTATACAGTATCTCATCTTCTCTTCATAACATGGTGAATGGAATAAGAACTGATCCTGAAATTATTAGAAGTGCAAGGCATCTCTAACAGTCTTTAGACCCAACTAAATTGTTCATAAAAAAAGAAAAGTACAAAAAAAGACACATAAACCCTACACAATGTCAAAAAGCAATGTCAGAATTTATAATGATGGCACCTGTAAAGTTGAATGAGGTACACATACCAAAAAAAAAACTGAGAAAGAAACAGACAAAGCAAAGAAAACAAAACAAAATAAAAGAAATATGTTTCATTATGAAAAACAAAGCACGACGACAACAACAGTGTTGTTATCTTGAGGTAGAACGTTGACTTCAACGTTTGGAAGTGCTATACGTTGGATATTTTTTCTCGTTTTTTTCCCCCCTTAAACGAGTGTATATGAACGGTGGTTCTTGGTGTTTGAGGTAGGGCAGCACCTGTTCTTCTTGTTTTCTTCTTGTTTTCTGACTGAACACTCCGCTCGACACGTAAAGAAACCGAAACACACCGAACTGATGCAGAAAGAAACACAAAAACAAAACAATGCTTCATAAAACACATTCGTTCCGGCTGAGGTAGGTTTCTGTTGTAAACCCCAGGATTCGTAGGGGGATGCCGCCATGATTTAAAATCCGGAGGCCGTTTTAAACAAAAATATATTGATATTGTGGAAGAAAAACGTCCTGAGATAATAGGAGCAGTTTCAAATCCCTGGAGAAAAGGCTGAAGTCTTCGCTGGATGGGGTTGTGAAATCATTGGCAGGCTGACAGCAGGACTCTTCTTTTCACACACACACACACATGCGCGCGCACACACACACACACACACACACACACTCACAATAAAACTAAACAAAACAAATCAAAACAAAAAAAAGTGTGTCTTTGTGCTGCTGGTAAAAAAAATAATCTCACTTTATTCCCCTTCCAATGATGAATTCAGTCCGTGGAAGAATAACGCTGTACTCCCCGTTATCGAGTCCAGCGAATTCCCTGTAAATGTGTGTATTTAACTAATAAACTCTATGCACAATGAAAATAAACCAACTGAAAATTTGATATTTTTCAGTTGACCTGAGAGTGAGAAAATTTACTGAGTGGAATTTATTATTATTATTATATATATTTTTTTCGAATGATGTTTATCCTTCATCCGCCCGGACTTCAGGACGATAAGGTACCTGGGGTTCCTCCATCAGGCTGAAATCATCCAGAGGAAGCGTGGACATCTGAGTTTCATTTAGTGAACTGGAGGCTAGCAAGTTTTCCATCTAAAAAGAAAAAAAAAGATGTATACGAATGTGATGCATAGCTCAACATATACAACTGCATAACAAAAATATCAAATAAAAATGGAAAAAATTCACAAACACCAAGACACAAGTAATCTAAAACGTACCATATTACATTAAGAAAATTTTTTAAATGCAGGCAAGATGAACTATAATACTACTTTATATTTAAGCAATATCAAACATGAAGTTGTGCTGTTGTACTGAATAACACCACAGCTGTGATATTGGCGAAGGCACGATGGCGCAGTCCAAGTACTGAAGATATCAAAGACATCCATTTACAGTATACAGCACAACAGCATGACCTTGATTGTGATTTAGATTTTTTACAACTGTCCCACAAACACCAATAATTATCAGTAGATTATAATTTGTTCTTTTATTTAACCAGTTATTTTGCCCCGCCAGCACATATCCTTCCGAGCCTGCTGGACCTAACTGAACCCCAACTGGAGGAGCTGGTTAGTGTAATTAACGATGGTGAAAGTCGTTTTTAAATTCTTACTGGTACTACGTAGACAAAAGGTATAGGAGAATAAACCATGGAGGTGGTCCTGAGATACTTACGAGGTTTACTTTATATTTCCACTTATTTTGCTTTAGAATATCAGCGCCGTTAATTTCCCGTGTTCTACTTTAAATCTAGTATGCTACGTAGGGTGTATAATCCCTTGTCCCTCACACCAAGTAGTGCAATTGATCAGGATTTAGAAACCATTCGGCCAGGTCCCCCAAGCGTAAAGTAAATTACATGTCCTAGGCAATAAAGGCACCGCTTTCGAGTTATGAGGATCCGTTTAGTATCGGTGCCAAATCACGTTGCAGAGAGCTGGGTCTGTCTCCTCTGATGTTTTTGATACAGTTGGAAAATGAGGTACATCACACTGATAAAAAATAAATAACACCTTCAAATAATTGGGTTTCTACAGCGGACACACACTGATTCAGCAAAAAAAAAACTACCTCTGTCTCTCTCTCTCGCTGAGGCATGCAAAATTTTGCAAAAGGGCTCACGAAACTTCTATCAAAATCGAGATCTAAGTCTCCTGCCTTCTTTAAACTTTGGAAAAATGGAGAAGATTAGTCAAAGAATTTAGGAGCTATGAAGCTTTGCACTTCAATGAAATCCCTTGCTATTTTTACCTATTGCTACAAAGACAGGCTTTTCTAGTGGTGACAAAATCAAGATCATCTCTCTCTCTCTCTCACCATGTGTGTGGCATCGCCTGGACCTGAGACGAGTCTTTCCCTCTCATACGAGCCAATGCACTTCACACCGTTGCCAGCGATGCTGGACGCATGCAATCCATTGAGGGGCAGAGCTCCCTGTGAAGATGAGGAAGACTCCAGAACCACAGCTGCTGCAGGAACGTTTGCGTCTCGTCCCACCTGAGGAGCAGCCTGAGCAGTCTTACACACCATTAACCTGCACAGAAAAGGAAAGAGAGAGAGAGAGAGAGAGAGAGAGAGAGATAGAGAGGAGCTCATAATACACATACAGTATAATACACAAATTAGCTCTAATGTAGCAGTTTTTATTTTGTAGTATAAATTTAATACAGCATTTAATACAATTTCTGAGGGAAATGCTGATATTGTTAATGATTTTATCTTATTTTCAACTTTACTACGCCTTTCCATTGTTTGTTTTCACATACTAAACAAATGCTAGCTATAGTAGCATGTATACATGCAATAGTTTCTAATTAAAAAAATATTTTTAAATTGTTTAAATTTTTTTTATTTGAGTTGGACTCATTTTCCACTAATATTTCTGAGGAAAATGTTGATGTTCTTAATGATTCTGTATTAATTTCAACTCTAAAATTAATTGTTTCTTCCTAAACTAAATGCTAGCTAACCTGTATACATGATACTCTGACATGATATACAAAATATTCTTAAATTAATCAAATGTTGTTTTTTTTTAATGCTTTTTGGTTTAAAATTTTGTTGTAATAAATTTGAATAATAAATCCAAGGAAAATGTTAATATTTAATATATATATATATATATATATATATTTTTTTTTAAATAATATGTTATATTTATAGGGCTACTATGCCTAAACAAACAACTAATGCACTGTTCTTCCTAGCTAGCGAAACTGTGCAGTTCCACATCCTATATATTTTTTTAATTAATTAACCAGAATAATTTTTCAAATAACCTGTTTTAATTTTAGTTTTACCAACACACCTAAGCATTTACAGTACTACTGTCATGTGAAACTGTTTGTTAGCTATATAGCTAGCTAAATCACTAGCCTCTCTAGTTCATGGTCAGCATCCAAAATTTTCAGTTGCCTAGCAACAATGCGTTCACACGTTCAGCCATTAACCTTTACTCCGAATGCTAGACAGCTAGCTAAAGTGAGCTAGCTAACTACCGTGTGTGTGTGTGTGTGTGTGTGTGTGTTTGTTTCCTCACCTTCCCCGGTAACTAAACATGAGAAAGAGGACGCAGAAGACAATGCAGGTGACTCCGATGTGGATACCAATAATGATCCCGGTAGCTGAACTTTTATTCTGCTCTTCCTTGACACAGTCACATGGAGTGTTTGAAACTGTACACACGTACACACACACACACACACACACACACACAAACATTATAAGAAAGGACACGTCACAGATTTTGTGCAAAATGCCCTGTCTCTGAAAACTTATATAAAATATAACAGCAATGTATATGCTTATGTAAGCGTGTGTGTGCGTGTGTTCAGTATGTGTGTGTATGTGTTAAACAGCCTACCTGACTTCTCCACTGACTCCTTCAGAGATACAAAGCGCAGAGTTGCATTTCCGTCTCCATATTGATTAAATGCAAGAACCTTGATCTCATACACTGCTGCTGGATCTACAGAGAGAGAGAGAGAGAATAACAGATTAAAAGCAATTAGCACACAAGCTAGACATTGCAAAAGGTCTAAATGAGAATGTTACAGTCCGTGGGAGTGTGTTTTATGGGTTATGTTTAAAATATCATATTCCATCTTGCAACCTTCCATCCAGCCTCTCCCCTGACATTTTTATGATCTGACTCTGTTTTCTGCTTCCATAAAAAGTAAAAAAGCATATCATTAAAGAACCCATTTTCTTTATCATGTACTGTAAGATGACCAATACTCCCTGACTTATGCAGGTTCGACTGACAATTTTTAGCCTTTACGATTGTGCACTACGCAAGAAATAGCATTGAGTAGAAACCATACTTCAAATTTTGAATTGTGATTTTCTTCTGCCCTCCTTCGGTCTAATCAGAGCCTAGAACTCAACAGTGCTCAACAACAATTGCTGACTAATAAAGATTGATAATTCAAACCAACTAATTAAAAGAAATTAAAAGGTGTAATAACATATAAACATAACTTTATATAAAGTTCTGCTAACCTTAACCTCCTTAATGAGGTCATGGAAATACTTACAAGTTTGCATGCTGCTGTTTTTTTAATTTGGAAGTATGCAAAAAAGTCATGGTGACAACTACCAACCAGGAAGGCTGCTCATGCAATGTTGGGGACAGCGTCGGAAGTCCATCCCTTATCCTTGTGTGAGCTTATAAATACCTATGATTGCCTAGCGTCCCTGAGATTAATGTGTGAATATGGATATGCCATCCCTCCCCCAAGAAAGCATGGTCGATTTGCCCCCACTACACTCATGGTTCCGGCAGCAGTGTGACTGAGTTTATATTTAATATTCTCTTTAATTACTCACCCATCAGAGAGATGTTGTAGTGCGTGACGTTGCGTGAAAAGGTGACGGGACCCGTGTACTGAGTTTCATGGGCTTTGCGGTAATAAAGCTTAAAGCCGTCATGCTGACCCATTTTAGTGGACGCCTCCCAGGCCGCCTGCACCATGCTGGAGTTCACCATCTTAGTGTGGAGATACGGAGGAGCGGGCACTGCAGGAACGGGCAGAATGTCAGGTAATAAAGTTGTTCATAAAGGAAATAAACACACAACGTATAAGGTGTTGACCAACATGCTGTACAGTATAGTGAGAATAAAAAACATCAATCTGAGAACATAGAGATTTTGGTAATATTAAAAAAAAAAGTTTCATTCAGTTTATTTTGTTAATGCTATTTAAGCAATGTAATTATAATAAACTTCGACCTCATCAGCATAAACAGCATTTTGGTGCCATTTATTTCCTGGACTGGGTTTACAGTTACAGACAGCAGTGGGTCTTAATCCAGATTCCTTAATCAATGCCTTTAACCTTAAAAATATATATATATTATTATCTTGGACTTTCCTTCCCTCACTGTCTCATTCATTCCCTCATCCTGTTCAGGGTCGTGGGAAACCTGGAGACTGGAGCTGGGCACATGGCAGAGTACACACACACACACACACACACACACACACACACACACACACACACACACACACACACACACTTTGGGGAATTTGGAATTGCCAATTAGACTAATCTGCATGCTTTTGGTCTGCAGGAGAAATCCAGAGGAAACCCACCTAACATGGGGAGAGCATGCAAACTCCCCACATATAGACCAAAGGCTGGAATTGAACCCTTGACAATGGAGGTGCGAGATGACAGTGCTAACCACCGTGACACCTCCTTGGGCTTACTTCTAAGTTATTGGCATTTATTGGCGTTTTACACCGGACGCCCTTCCTGCCGCAACCCACCCATTTCTCCATTTGGGCATGTGCATTTATATGAGCATAGGCTTAGGGGCCTTGCCCAAGGGCCCAACAGTGGCAACTCAACGTTGGTGGGGCTCAAAACCCCTGATCAGCACCCTAGAGCCTCAATCACCTGAGCCACCACTCAAGTAGACTCAAGACCACGGTTCCCAATGCCTTTAAACTGAAAATTTATCAATTTAATTTAATAAATTTTAATGAGTACTAGGCTGGAGTCTAATGGAGTCTAATTTCCCACTTTCACAATTTTCTATATGATTGCTACGAATTTACAAGATTACCGTAGTAACAAAATGCCATGATTGCGTTATTTAGCACTGGTCTCACTGTAGGGATCCGTTGATCTCACAGCACATTTTAGAGCTACAGGTAAGTAATAATCATTCTCTCTTCCCTCACGCTACCAAATCTTTTGCCTTAACATAGGAAGGCACGGTTCTTAAACTAATGATTCATAGCAAAAATCGTGAAAGTGGGAACTGGCATAAACAAGTCAAATCAAATTTAATTAAAAGCACCTGTGCCTGTTTAGATTATAAATAGTATGAAATGTGTATTTTTTCACCTCTTAATATGGACGTTTTATAATAGAATGATTTATTTAGTAAATCAAACAGAAAATAATTTCATAAAGGAAGTAAATAAAGGCATGCAAGCACACAGAAGGAACTCCTTGCTTTCTCTCTGTTCTGCACGGCACGCTTCCGAAACGAACCCCTGTGGCTACGAGCAACATAATTAACTCCTCATAAAATAACATGCTATTTATTTAATGGCTTCAGTTATGCAATAAAACATGTTTATGTCTGGCCTTGATTTTACACCCGTGTGTTTACAGAAGCTTATTAAAACAGAAGTAAAATTAATGTTGTGTAGACACGGTGCAATCAAATAACTTGCTAATTTTGCCTTTTTTTTTTTTACTTCTGTCTCTTACACATGTTTCACACACACTGTGGGAAGCAAAACAATTTAACAAAAAAAGAATATGAATTTTTGTTTTTAAGGGTAAGAAAAATCCTCTTGGTCTGAAATTAAAGCTAATTAAATTTAAGCAGTTCACACAATGTAATGTACTGCCTAACGATAATTTTCTTCTACGTGTGTGTTTGTGATTTACCTTCTCCGAGTGTGCTCTCCTGGGCCGTGGCCGAGGCTTTGCTCGCTCCACGTGAGGTGTAAGCCTTGACATAGAAGCTGTAGCTTGTGGAGGGTTCTAGATCAGCAACCACTTGCTGGAGGGTGACTTTACTCACCGCCTCCTGATACTCCATTTCTAGCGGGTCTGAAAACGACAGCATGCTTTTATATAGAACAAATATATCACACGTAAGCTGTAATATATGCTGTTATAGGAAGTAATTCAACTAAACTCCCTGGGATGATAATAGGGAGAAACCTTAAGAGGAATCAGACTCAACAGTGAACACATCCTCATTGATTAACCACATTTTTTGGAAAGCTAAGTAAAATTTCACTTGCCACACCCAGGCCTGATTACTGCCAGACCTGTTGAATCGAGAAATCACTTAAACAGCGCCTTTCTTACAAAGAATGTCAATACTTTTTCACAGTACCGTAAATCCCTAGGTATGAGCTGAAACTATACAAATGAAAATGTTAGAACGAGCACATTAATATTAACCTGTCATTCATGACAATAGGAAGAAAACCTAGAGAGGGACAAGACTCAACAGGGACCCCATCCTCATTTGAGCAATATATCAGATAGATACAGTATAGCAGGGTTTATTCTTATACTATGTGTTATATGTCTTATACATGTTTGTTGAAAGGCTGAAATTTCAGAGAGGTGCTGAAGTTAATATGCAGTCCACTCGTTATTGGAGGCTCAGGTACAAAACTGTTTATGGGAAGTTCAGTCCTGAACTATTGACTGACTGCAGTCACAAGCCATTAGAGAACAGCTGTTTGCATCAGCCAAGTCCAAGATCATCTTTATGGCCAAGTGGAACCGTCCCCAGCGGAGCAGTAATTGTATTATTTCCCCATTGTTTATGGGAGTCTTAGTGCTGCATCAGACGGTAATAAATGGTCTCGAAGCCGGCAGCGTGGGAGTCATTTACTGCGCTGTACTAAAACCGCGGCAGGGAAAAAATGAATTCTTATGCTTTTTCATTTTCCCAAAGTGTTATTCATTAAAAGTTCATAAAAGATTCATTACCGTTCGCTGACAAATTCATGAAAGGTTCCAGCTTCTTATAGATGTTCTGCAGTTTGACACACATTTTCCCTCTTTTGCTTTGGCTCTTTAAACTTACGACTTCGGGCTTAATCCAGGGTGAAAAATATTTTAGCGCACACACGCTGGATCTGATAAATATTCTCAATTACGATGCAATTTAACTGTTTTTATTTTATAGAAGACTCATCAGGGCTGAGTTTATCAAAAAGTGTCACAGCACAGTAATTATTGTTTAATAAAAAAGCAAGCAATGTTTTGAACACTCTCTCATCCTCTTTGCTGCCAAACCGATCAGATTTGGGGAAAATGCAGAGGGTTTTTGCTAAGGTTTTCTAGTCTTATAAAAGTATTCTAAATGTCAGAAGCACTCTGCTGTTTGGGTTCTGCTAAGAAGCTTTAAAGCAGCGGTTACCTGGACATAGCATACGTCGCAAACCCGTGTGAAGTTGCATTTTATTAAACAAAATGGAGACGAGGGATACCATAGCAACCAACTATCAGCACCCTAGAAATCACCATAGCACCACCTGGAATACCATTTAAAAACCACATACCAGCACTGCAACAAAACCATAAAAACAAAACAAAACCCTAGCCACCACCTCAGATACTTGAACAGCCACCTAGCACACTTTACCAAAAACATGGACAACAAAGCAACCACCTAGCAACACACAATCAACCAGATGCCAACAACGCAGCAACACCTGCAATACACCTGATAACAATTACCTTCCAACACCCTAATGACTCCCTGTAATACTATATTTATAGCAACCATCCAGAAACACCCTACCAACCACCTAAAATACAAGACTATTAGCAACCCTAGCATCACAATAGCAATAATCTGGAATACAACGGCAACCACGTAATGACAACTTAGCAACCACAAGCCAACCTGAAATACCACAATAATAGAAAGCATCAAGGAACACCCTTGCAAAACACATATAATACCATAACTACCCCCTAACAACACAATAGCAATTACATGGAATATAATAACAATCAGTTCAATCAACAATCCCACACTCTAACAACCATCATAGCAACCACCTAGCAACCACCTGACATACCATAGCCACAACCTAGCACACCCTAACAACCATTTTAGCCATCATATGCCATCTCCCTAGTAACCATCTGGAAAACCATACTAATAGCAGCCATCTAGCAACCCCTACCTCTAGTGACCACCTCTAATACCATAGCAACCAACTAGCAACACCCTAGCAACTATCTGGAATACCATATTAATAGCAACCACCAATCAAAAACAATCTAGTAACAATCATGTGATACCATACAGCAAGACAACAGCAATTACCTGGATTTCCATAGCAACCACCTAGCAACAGCCTGGAAATGCACATACCATCATCCTAGCAACCATCATAGCCACCACCTTGTAACACCATAGCAACCACCAATGAAAACTTCAGCAGCCACTTGGACGACACAGCAACGCTACACGGTGATGTATCCCACAAGCCGTACTGATCCGAGCGAGCGATTCTCTGGCTTTGTACCTGCTGTCTTGCGGATGTGCAGCACGTAGCCGATGATGTCCTGTGTGTTTTGGGCCGGTTCGTCCCACGACACCTGTATGGACGTTGGCGAGAGGGCATCGGCGCGCACTCCAGTCGGGGTGCCGGGTAACCCGTCGACCCACAGGACAGTGAGACGGGCGCTGGCCTGAGACGAGCCGGCGCTGTTCTCAGCTATACACTGATATATCGCTTCGTCCTCCTGACTGATGCTGGAGATGGTCAGAGTGCTGCAGGAACAATAAGAAGCCAAGCAGAAAGAAAAGAAATAGAAAAAAGGCATGGTTTAGGTGCTGTATGTGCTTCATTTAGTTTAGTGCTTATAGACATACGAACATCTCCCTATAGTGGATCTGCCTCGAGCTGCCTCGATGATGGATATTGTGTTTGATGTATTCACACGACTCGGATCGACACGATCAATTCTGAAAGCGCTGCTGCTGAGGTCACGTTTCTGCCTCTGATTTAATTCAGCGAGAGAGTGAGCGGGAATGTGACTGTGCTAAGCTCTAGGACATCAAAGAGGCAAAAAAAACTCTTATTAAAACACATGTACCTAAACAAAAAAACTAAACTGAGTGTATGAGTGTGTAGTGAGAGGAAGCTACTCATTAATGCAAACAGTTTTAAATCAAGAGAATAGAGAGTTTCACTGGAGATGCATTAAAATCAGCCAAAATATTTAAAAATTACAGATTTTTTTCCCTGAAAATTTTCACTATAATCATGATCTTCAAAAAAACACTCTTCATGTAGATATTTTCAATAAAAAAGACAGAATTATGGATGATAATAATAATAATAATAATTATTATTATTATTATAATAATAATGAGATTACAATTACAATTTATAATTTCTATTTTCCCAGCACTTTTAGAGGCACAACTTTTGGAAATTGAGTTTAAATAAAAAGAATTTCTGATTGAATGGAAACAATTCTCTTTTGTAATCGTATAATAACTATCAGTTATTATTGTACAGCACAGTATCATCTCTAGGTTATAAGGCACAAATTATACTATATAATATTATATGATGTTAAATCAGTTTCTTGTTTGTAGGTTCTACAGTACGCTTACAAATAAGGGTCTTATGCTGATTATGCTTTCTAGCTGATTTAATTCCCGAATTATTAACCTTGCTTTTTTTAAAGAAGAAAAGCCACAACGAACTGAATCTTATTTATTGTTTTTACAGAACAAGGTTTCACACGGAGACCCTCTAGACAAACTCTTTTGTCTAAAAAGGGATAGTTCGAATTTTTTTCAAGCCTGTTTTAAATGAAAGTTGAGGTGCCAAATCTACAACCCTCGTTCATGGCAAAAACACTTACTTGGAATTACTTACATTGTACACGCTCTCCATATGATAAACTTCACAGTCGGTGTGCAAAGTACAGTAGGAACATTTATAACAAACCAAGGCCCTCTTGCAATGTACTTATGTGCAGCTCAATTTTCATTTAAGACAGAGTTTTTAAAAAAATATCCAAACTATCCCTTTAAGAGTGTAGTCCATGTATACTGATGAATATCCAGCATTTTACCATCATTCATTTATTTCAATGCTTGAGGAAAAACAAAATCAAACTTAAAAATAGTGTTTAATGCATCTGTAAGAACCATGTGAGGAACAAACTATCACTGAGATCATTTTTGTTTACATTTTTTAGGATTTTAACCATTTACAGAGTACCCACAGCCTCTTATTCCTATGCAGGTTCATATGATAGAGTATTATACACATATGGAGTAAATATATGAAATTATGATCAATTGATGTTTTTGGTAATCCTGAGACAATAACTAAAAAATACAACAATAAACAAGCTATGCAAATCAAATAAAGGCATGCTATTAGTTTTGTAGAGCTTCCTTTATCTTCTTTTCTTAATTTTTCCTTAAAAAATCAAGAATTCAAATCTTTAAGGTTCGAATGAGTCGAAGAGTAAATGAGGCACTTTTGATTTTTTTTTTCTTTTTCTTTTGTGGTAATAAAATAAAGTGTGTTCTTTTAAAAGCATTGATCAACACAATAAGATTTAAGGAAATCAAGATGTGAAGTTAAACAGATTCTAGTCATAACTCAACACTGTTGAACCAAAGCCATGGAAAAGATTCCTGGCTGTTTCACAGGGATTCTGAGGTGACAGCATCACTCTAAAAAAACCACCACATCATCAGCATCACCGGACCTCCAACCCCACCGCATGACCGACACTCACATACCACACAGGAAACCTGATAAGGAAAAGCACCACTTATATCCTGCGATCTTTACAAAGCACATTATCTCCCATGTGTGGCGTAAAGTAAAATCGTTACGAGCCCGATACACAAAGTCAGCGACGTCTTATTTCAGCTATAACTTAATACAGAACCTCAAGAGAAAATAAAACTGTCCACAGACGGACGTTTAAATTAATGAAATTCTAACGCTAGTCTTGGGATTCGATCTAGAAAAGCCTCGGTGTCTCAGCAGAATAAAATGATATCCATAACTAATATAAAACAACACTCAAGTCAATCATCAGCACTCGGACCGTTTGAGTCGACGGTAAGTGTCCTGACCTGTTGTTGTTCCTGAGCTTGACGTGGCCTCCAGGTTCCAGAATCTGGCCGTTCTTTAGCCATGTAAGCTGAGGGGTAGGCTCGCCCTGTGCCAGGCAGGTGAAGATGGCGGTGGTGCCCACGGGGCGTGCGATGGACTGAGGAGGCTGAACAAACTCTGCGGGAGCTGCACACACACACACACGCACACACAATATCATTTTAGGTTTACAACACAGTGACCCCGCATTGACCTTCCTGAGAACCTGGAGGCAGTTTAACACTTAACCTCAAACAGTCATCCCTAGTTACTGTAACCTGCGGTGTTCCTCAGGTATCAGAGCTTCAGCACAGACGTACTGCGCCTATAATATAGAGTTTTATAGACCACCTTATACTGTACATCACTGAGCAGTAAAGTCTTAGGCACATGCAATAAACGCTATAAAGCAAGTATGCCTTCAAATATATATATATATAAACTACAAAACCCAGAAAACAGCAACTAATGCAACAATAACTAATGAAACCTTTTATAAGGAAATTAGCCACCAAGTTTTACTAAGCATCCTGCAGAACCACCTAAAGTTCTCCTGAGGAATTTACACATACAACATTTGTATTTAGGCAAACAAATTTACACATTTACACATTTTTCTGTAACAATTAATTTTATTGTGGAATACTAATGTTTGGACAACAAATAAAAAAATTAAAATATACATTTTAAATAATGAAAAAATTCATATTTATTTAAATTTCCTCCATGTATGATTTACATTTTGACACTCTCGCAGTTATTCTGCCTGTTCGTGTAAAAACAAACCCCATGGATTTATCACGGATGTACTGAAACAACCAGTCATAAGGAAACTGACTTACTGGAAAACTCATAAAGGCAGAAAAAGGATTTTTCAGCATCACAGACATTTCGCTGTTCAGGTCTATCAGTAGCCGGCTGTAAACCAAGTTCATTCTACGGCTCAGTTAAACAAGATATTGCCTCTGGTCGAGGAGCGAGTTGAGATTCCGTACAAATCCATTTAAATTAAAACCTGACCTGGGCTTTAGGGTTTTCCTGGCTTCTATGGCAGTGATGTGAAATAAGCTTCCAGGCTCTTAGCATCGCCTCTGGAGTGCGACACCTCGTCTCGAAAACAGACCCGATCTCGTTTCATTACCACCACCCAACCCACGTTAATCCAATACGCAATTACTCCTTAATTAGGTTGCATTTAGTTTAGGCGGAAACGTGCAATTGCCAGCTGATTAGCAGCTGCTTGTTTGATATTGAAATTTCCCCTCCTGCAATTAGATCTGCATTATACCATTTGCATCCGTAGCCGTATAACACAACACATCGTCAACCATGCGCGTGGTCTGATAGGCTTAATCAGTGATGCGATAAAACTCATACCAAGCTACATTTGCAATGTGACGGACACCATTATAGACCCATCAGATTTGGTTTAGTGAATATTGCTCTCTTAGAAAAAGGGATTATGTTCGAGGGGCTGATAATGAAGATTCGCACTGAGCTTCTTTTCTTCTTCTTCTCTGGAAATGTCTGCTTTCAGTCGGCTGTCGTTCTGATTATTGTTCCTGCCGAGCGAAAATCTGACAGACATGCAAAAGTAATATTAGTTTGCCATGAGTGATGTTTCAGTATCTGCGTTTAGCTGTTCATTTGAATTTTCTGCCCTGATTTATTTCCTAACAGACAAACATTAAAATCTAATTTTATCATCGCCAACTCGCTTTGCGCCCAAATTCTTTTTTCAGAACAGTTTTCAGGAATCGTCACCTTGGTGAGGTTCAGGAACTGAAATTTCATCAAAAATCCCGTTTCTAAAATGTTTGCCCCGAAATGAGCCGAGTCGGTCATGTGACCTGCTGTAGGGTGTAGTGATTGGATAACTCCGCTCACCCTGCACCACCAGGTGACCCTGAGCTGTTCGACGCAGACGTGTTCCCGGTTTGTTGGCTGCGCAGACGTAGACGCCTGAGTGTTTTACACGGACGTCTGAGATCATCAGGTTGCCTGTACCCAACACCTGGATGCCTTCGACTCCGATTGGACGTCCATCTGTCAGGGAGAGATAAAAAGCGCAAGAGAGAGATGAAGACAATTAAGATGGAGAAGCATAAAATAGAAAAGAAGAACATTTTATCAATCGGTTTGGGTCATGTTTCAGTAAGAGTATGGATAATCCTGCACAGGGACATGGAGAAGCTTTCCTTCATTCATTAGTTCATTCATTCTGTTAGTTCTTTCATTTTGTCATTCATTTTTTCAGTCAATCATTCAGTAATTTATTAAATCATGAATAAATTCATTGTCATTCATTCATTTTCTTACTCATTTATTTATTCATTTATTTCTTTATTCGGTCAGTAACTCATTCATTCTTTCATTTTGTCAGTCAGTCAGTCAGTCATTCAGTAATTCCTTCATCCATTCATTCTGTTATTCATTTATTTACTTATTTATCTATTAATCACTTTATTATGTCAGTCACTTATTCATTTGGTCTTTCTTTTCTCATTTTACTTTCTCATTCACTCATTTTGAGACTTATTTATTCATTCATTCTTTTATTTTGTCATTTATTAGCTTATGTTAGATATGTACTTCCTTCCTTCATTCCTTATTTCATTCATTTATTCATTCAGTTAGTCATTGGGTGTTTCATTAACAAATAGTTAAATCTACTGCTTCAGTCTTAGTGAACTGGTTCTGTAAGGTTTGAGTTTTCTAAAGCCATTGTACTCAGAACCTGTCTCTCTCTCTCTCTCTCTCTCTTTCTCTCTCTCTCTCTCTGCTTGATTGCTAAGACACTCGGATCCACTTGTTCTTCATGATCATCCTTTCACCCCGGCACAAGTCTTCACACAGTCTTTTAACACTTTACTGACAGTTAGAAACACTGTTCTGTATGATTACGATCCTCCAGCGCACTGTGTCAGACACTTTGACACAATTCTTTAATTTCAATCAGTTCTTCTCCATCTACATTATATAACGAATGAACGAATGAATGAAAGCCAACTTTGAGTTGCATGGATCACAGAGACGAAAGACATGTATCTGTAATAAGAGGCCACCCTTCAGCTCTCAGCCCATGTGATGCACTCGTTATGTTATATTTCAGTATGCACTGAACAAATGACGGAACGGAGGGCGTTGTTGAGCCTTGACATGCACCTCCCTGTAGGTTATCATTCGGGACAACGTTGCCCTGCAACACTCTCCGTGTAAGTAAATGGTTTGCAGCACACTCGTGTATGATGCTGCAGGTGCATACAGCACGCTCCTTTCCTGAACCTGATTGAGGAGTTTTTCTCCACTAGGAGATGGAAGGTGGTGGACTGATAATCGACTGACCGTATGACCAGATGTCCCTCCTGGAGGCAATAAATGCTGGTTGCCTGGCAATAGGTGCAGAGGGATGGATCCAGCATGGGAGGAATTCAGTCTAGATGAGGAATGTGTCGCTTAACTATCAGAAACGAAATATGCTAAATGGGATTGTTTCTGATTTTGTGTTCATTATAGCGTAAACAGTGCAATAAAATACAAGTACCCCCTAAACGATGTCTGAATTCTAGATATTGACATAGCTTTGCATGTAAAAAACAGTTTCTGGGATTGATAAAACCTGCATACAGGAATAACATGAATGGAAAAACTGAATATTTTTTACAGTATATCAACAGCACATGTAAAAAATAAGTTTATATAGAATGTATTCGACTCTTCCTAAAAGCTGTATTTTGTATAATTCTGTCCTTTGGGTAATGACTGATTAAAAGTGTTTGATGTAAATACTGCCGTAGAAGAGATCTTATACCGTGAGATCCAGCCGAGCTTTTCCCTCGAGACAGTAAATCTTAGATGGATCTCACGGTTTAAGATCTCTTTTTACGGCTAGTAAAAAAAAACACAGGCTGGATGATGCAGAACTCAGGAAATATGAGACTTGCCTGGTGAAACACTTAGAGTAAAGGGGACAAAGACAGAGAGAGAGTGCGAGAAAGAGAGAGAGGGGCTCTATGAGGCAATGCACAAATGTCAATGACGCAAGACAATTCCGTTGCCATGGCGACACTGCATTCTGTCATGTGATAAGGATACACTGGTGTGGGTGTGCGAGGGAGGGAGGGTGGATCGTTAAAATAGATTAATGTCAGATTAGGCTCCTATAGAATGTTTTCAATCAAAAAGAAATAATTATAAATATTGAACATGGCTTTTGTGGCACAGAGAAACAAACAAACAGGCAGATACAGTAGACAGATGGATAGATAGATGGATGAATAGATAGATGGATGAATAGATAGATAGATATTCAATTAAGGATATATAAACAAAGACCTGCCAAGAAATCAAAATTGCAATACAAACTTGTGTAATTATCTATTCACAAAATGATGCAATTTATTACATAACGCACACAGAGTCATTAATTCATGTGGAGTTTTGCCTGAAGTATACTGAACATGACCTATAAACTCATGCAAACCTATCCAATCAGCAGCCTCATTCATAAGCATTGTTTTTTTTTTTTTTAACAATGTGTGTGTGTGGTTTTGCTGACCAGGTGGTGCTTTTTAAATATTAATATGAATAATTAATATGAAGCACTTCATAGGTTGAAGTGACAAGAAAATCCGTGCTGCCGTCACACGTCACTCAGTGCAGCTCATGTTGTGAAAGAGGCATTTCAGGAACGAATAAACACACGAGACCAGAAATATATAAGTTGCCTTCATGCAACTACTTCTAGTGCTGTTATATGCTTTTAGTTTACATTTAATAGTTAAATATCATAGTTTAAACTTTGAATCGCAATCGCAATGTGTCAAAATAATCACAATGTGAACTTGTAATCAAATGGTGCAGTGCTGGGTGAAGGTTCAAATCCCGGCAGCCTCATTAATATTACATTTAATATCACCAGTTCCTTTTAAATGGAAAAAAATATTTAGGTGTTCTTAGGTATAACGGTCTCTTACTTAAAAGAATATCTTTTGCAGCAATTAAATTTCGTTGTTTAAATTAAATATAGCTGCAAAAGGGTATTGTTTTGCATAAAAAATATGCATTATGATTTTGAACTTAATATAGTTGATTGTAGTTTTTGGGAACGTTGGAACGTTGATTGCTTTTACAAATCTTTATTTGTTATTGGAAAGATTTTTTTCTAAATTGGTGGAAATGTACACCTTCTGTGGGCAGGGGTGCTACAAACTTTTGAATGGTTGTGGAGATGTTTATCTGTGTGTGCAGTTTGTACACGTAAAGCACACGCTAAACACACAGACACTCCCAGAAAACAAAGGAGAAAATACTCTCTCTCTCTCTCTTTTTGTCTGTCTCTTTCCTTCTGTTTCTGTTTCTTTGTTTCTCTCTCTCTCTCTCACACACATACACACACACACACACACTACTCTAGTCTAGTGTGTCTAGTCTGTTTCTCTCCCTCTTTGTTTTTCTCTCTCTCTCTAATCTAATGCACTCAAATCCAATCTCATTTTGTTCGCATTTAATTTGGGGGACGCTCTGTGAGGCTCTGTGAGGCTCTGTGAGGCTCTGTGAGGCGATATCCACAATCTGATTTTCCTCTGCAATCTCAGACGTCCAGGAGTAAGCGCGCCGGATCAGGTTAGCGTTAGGAAATCTCACACAGTGATTAATGTACAGAGTGTAAAGCGTGTTAATGATATAATCAGAACCAGGAGTGTAAAAGTGCACATTTTAAAAAAGAACCTTATTTTTCATTTGTTTTCATATAAAAAGCTTTGAAGAAACTCTGAGGGGGTGGACATGTGATACGCTGTTTCAGTTAATTCTTTAAACAGTTACGTGTCGGTAATAACCTGTCTACAGTTTATTATTGTATTTTTGCTAATTTCATTACATGTTTTTTTTTTTAGTATTGGGTTTCATTTCATTCTATTTATTCATGCATTTATTTATTTATTTTATTGTATTGTATTGTATTATTGATTTATTTATTTATTGTATTTGTAATACAATAAAATAAAAGGAGCAAAAAAATTGTGGAACTGAAATACATATCTGAACATGTTGCAAATTTTTAAAAGGTCATATTTAAAAAAATAAATAAAAAAAATAAAATTTCCCCCATTGCCTAAAGATAAAAAAAACTATGATAAACTCAACAATAATAATAATAAAGTTAACATCTGATTATTAACTAATTACAAGCACGGTATATTGTGTTGTGGTTTTTTGTGAAAAAATTGCACTGTAGATATAAAATTAGGGAAACAAATAAACTCAAATCCAATGCAGATAACGCCTGATGTCAGAAAACTTTTCCCTTTGACCGCTACAAAGTGCTGAGACTGGAGACTCCTTCCATAAATGTTATATAATAGCTAATCACAAAATATCTTTCTACAAAAAACTTCACTAATAAAAATGAATTATAACGAGTGCATTAATATAAACCCTGTGATTTCAAGCTGTCAATCAACACCTTCTGACCAATCAGGATCCAAAATTCAACTGTTTTTAATTAGTTTATTACTGATCCCAGCAGATTGAAAGAACCTTTTAAATGAGTCCTTTGAGAATTTAAAACTTTTATGAATAAGAGTCTCCAGTTATTTAACTATGATGTAAACATGGAGGGATAAAACGGCCTTGCTCACCGAGGCGGCTCCAGGACACAATGGGGCGGGGATATCCCGTAGCCACACACTCCAGGATGGCCGTCTGGTGCACGGTGAGAGTCAGGTTCTCAGGGCCGACGAGGATCATGGGGTCTTTGTAAACAGAAGACTGTGAGCCTGCAGAGAAAAGACACAGAGAGAGAGAGAGAGAGAGAGAGAGCAAGAGAGAGAGGGAGAGAGCGAGAGAGAGAGAGAGAGAGAGAGAGATAAGGTTAAGGATGGAGAAGACAAATGAAGGGCAGATAATGAAGATAAAAATAAGAGTAGAGAACAATTAACTTTGTGAAGACAACTTGTGTTCTGAACAGTTTAATGTTGAAAACAGGTGCTAAAATATAGACTAAATATAGGTGGAAAAAATCATTTCAGCTACATATCACAGTTCTTTTATGTATCAATTCATTTATCGCTACAATGATAATAAATCTATTTTTTAAATGTATTTTTTGCATTTGAAGTAGCAACATTTTGCAGTCCCTCTATAATCCAACAGGGGGTGCACTCCAAACTATTCTCACAATGCCAGGCAGTAAAACATCCTGTGCGGTAGGAGCAAATTAGTTGCGAAAGGTGTATAGAATTGTAACAAAATCTGAAAAAAAGATTTAATATTGGATCGGGATAGTTATAGAATCGCGATACAAATCGTATCGGCACGGGGGTATCGTGATAATATTGGATTATTATCAGGTATTACCTGATTATGACTATCCCTAGTAAAACATATGACCTTTTTCTAATAATAAAAATGAGAACATTACAAATAACTGGACTTTTGTTCCTGTCACATGACCTCCGTCGTACAGTATGTACACACTCGCATACACCATGAGCATCTGATTCAAGTTTAATAACGTAAGATAAAGACTTTAGTGCAATAAAATCTACAGAATTGATCTGTTCAGAGCAAGAGGATTTCTAGTACTAAGTAAGTCAAGACCCTTCAGTGTAGTTTAACTGGAGATCAAAAGATTCAGCGACTTACAGTAAAGGGGGAATCAGTCATACGAATCCAATACACTGTTTTGTCTAATTTAGCTAAAACCGTCTCGCGGCTGGCTAGCTGTCTGTTCTGTGTGTGGGCAGAAAAACAATCTTGTCCTCATACACGGCTCTGGCGTTGTAAACAGAAAATAAATAAAGTGGTGTGGGCGGCGTCAGGCAGCAGTATCCCAGCCAATCAGCAGCAGAGAGCGTCCATGCTTGATGAAGTGTTAGTGCTGTTTGATATAAAATGTGTTTACTCTCTTTATTTCTTCCTCTTTGATCTGATATTAATGTGCCCATGTTCCCTTTCTCATTCTCTCTCTATCCCTCTAGCTCACACTTCCTGGTTCGTTCCAGAGGGACATCTACTGTATACACCTTCCACTGTCTGTTCTCCAGGATTTCTCCAGGATTTCACCAGGACGTGTTAGAATGGTTTATGCTCTTTGAAGTAACAGATGTATGTAACTCCTCCTTTAATCTAGGAGGTAACAAGTGCTTTGTGTGTGTGTGGTGTGTGTGTGTGTGTGTGTGCATTACCGATCCATACCTGAGACAGTGAGCCGAGCTCCAGCACTGTGTTTGACTCCTGCACTGTTGTGAGCGACGCAGCAGAACACTCCACCATCCTCTGGGCGAACACCCGTAATCTGTAACACACCTGTGGGTAACAGTGTGTACCTGCACAACACAGAGACAGAGAGACAGAGAGAGAGAGAATGATTTACAAGAGCATGATTACATTTGACAGCTTATCAGATCAGCATCCACGTAAACAGTACAGATGGAAACTAATCAGTCGGATTGAAAAAAAAAATTCCATGGAATTGTAGCTAAAAAAAATTAGAAAAAAAAGAAAATGAGCCCGATCCTGTTAGTAAGAGTTATGGACTGTTAGAAATCAGAGGCTCATGTGACATTTAATAACATCAGTAGTTCTACTGAGCCCCACAATCTTTCACCCTAGAAACATGGTTGCCTCTGCCAGGAAGTTAAGACTTGACCGTAGTCTGATCTTGTAACAATATTCTGACCTTAAACGTTTTTCCAAATATCACATGAACAGATATTGGAGACTCAACACTGTAAATAAAATGTCCAGTTACAGCGAGCTCTGAGAGACACTGTGTTGTAAACATTGTCCCTGTGCACAAACCTGTGTGTATGTGTGTGTGTGTGTGTGTGTGTGTGTGTGTGTGTGTCTTCATACCTCTCGTCACCTGTATCCACAGCACGCCCATCTTTCTCCCAGCTAATGACCGGCTCGGGCAGCCCGTGGATTTGGCACTGAAATCGCGCCACACCTGTGAGGTCGGTTCTCACTGAGCGCGGGTGCACGTGAAACTCCGCCATCGCTGAACACACACAATACGGACAGCAAGGATTAATCACTCCGCTCTTATGTGTTCTTATTACAACTAATATACAGAGACAGAAATAACCACTTTGTTTGCACTACGCAAAAAGACCTATTTGTGTGTGTGTGTGTGGTGTGTTTTAAGGGATGTAATTTGGACCTATATGGGTGGTTTTAGTGACTGTTGTCTGTAATTACAGAAGACACACACACACACACACACTCATCCACAGCTGGATTAATGGAGGCCAGTTAACCCCAAAAGCAGTCTGTAATTAACAAATCTGGAGCAGCGACACCCAGGTGGGAACTTAACAAGGGAGCAGGATACACAAGCACGCGTGGAAAGAGAGAGAGAGGGAGAGGGAGAGAGAGAGAGAGAGAGAGAGAGAGAGGTAGGAAGTTAAGAAAAAAAAAGAAGAAACAGGGAAGAAAGAAAGAAAGAAAGATAGAAAAAAAAGAAAGAAAGAAATATAGAAAGTAAGAAAAAGGAAGGAACATGCCAAGAAAAAGAAAGAAAGAAAAATAAATAAATGAAGGTAAGAAAAGGTGAGGAATATAAGAAAAAGGAAGTTACACATGAAGAACGAAAGAAAGAAAAAAGAAAGAAAGAAAGAGAAAAAAGAGGGAAGAAAGGAATGAACAAAGAAAAAAAGAAAGAAGGATCGAAGAAAGAAAAGTCCTCAGCTTC